>JANTCA010035555.1:0-20588 GCA_024741275.1 Chironex yamaguchii
TATTACTGTTCTGGATTACTGTATTCCCTTTAGGTGTTCCGTCTCTTGTCCTATTATCTAAACACATGTTCTACCTTAGTATTATGGGTAATATACCACTATTATTTAAACTTATAATTGTAATGTTGCTATTAATCTGTAACTGATGATGGATAAGGTATATCCGGAACATGTCTTACAAACTTAAAAAATAGTCGTGTTTATTAAATGTCTCACAAATCTTATACTGCTGGGGAATTTTGGTAATAAAAGAATAGATTGCAAAAAATTTATATTTCCTTTATTTATAGTATTTACTTTCGCACACAACTTCAAGGCAGGATAGAAAATACAAGCAACTTCGCCTAAGACATTAAACCCATTTATGATGTACCTGTGACAGACAATAGCTCAGAAATTCAAATAGCCCTAAAAATAAGAAAGTTTGACTATCTATACATTACTTCCACGCTAAACAGTGTGTCAAAATGGACATTTCTCACTTCCTTTCTTACTGAGCTACTCAATCAGGACCTAACCGTAGTTGGAGGGAGTCTTTGAATAAAATAAGGCACTTGAGTAAAAATATCAGATTTTATATCTTTCATGGTTTTCAATGCGTGTTAATATAAAGGAAACAAAAAATGCAGAAACAATTTGAAGTGTAAAATAAAGGTGATCTTGGTAGTAAGTTATTGTTCACGATAGACGAGGAGAAAGTAAGAATCCAAAATCGATCACCTGTGAGCATTCTCGTAGACTTGAAATATTCCCAGAGATTTTCTTTCAAAAATAAGAACTCACCTACTTTCTAGATCAAATCAATAAAGTAAATAGGCAAAGTGTACCTGCGACCTCTTTAATAAACATCGTTATAGGAGAGAAATACTGACCTCACTCTTGTGCGGCACCAAAAACAGAAGTTTTGGCTACTTTTTAATAGTTTTTCGTGCTAATCTCATGGACCAACTAACGTGGGAATTTCGAAACCCTTTATTGCTCTCTTTGAGAAGCCACTGATACTGAGCATTTAAATAAACTACGAATAACATGGCTTTTTAGTTTTGGAAAATCTACCCATTGCGACTCACGAAGTCTAATGCAGTTTGTTTAAGATTACATTGATAACTTGAGCAGTGCAAGAAAGCTTCTGAACTACGCAACTAAGAAAGACTTCGCATACAAAACAATGTTTCATGATATCACAGAGAAAGAGATGGTTTTAAAACAAAGAAGTGCGATCAAGTATCCCTTTTATCAGATTATTAATGATTGATAGTTCAGATTCTCTCTCGACGTATCAATTGATGACAGCAATAGTTACGCTATTACAACCTGTTGTATGGGTTAAGCTATTGGATTAACTTATAACAAAAGAAAGGTTTCCTTTTTTCACACGATAAAGGCTAGCATACATGATAAACAGAGACCATTTTTACTAATCCTTATTTTTGAATCAAGTGATGTCAAGATGAGAACAGGATCCGTAGAAACAAAAAAGAAAGACCACGTACAGTGTACCACGTATTGCGTAAATACAAAACGACAATTACAGTTACAGCTTTTACACTACTAAATATTCTGCAGTGGGCATCGTCTTGCTATGATAAAGATGGATACAGGTGTTACCAATTGTGTTTTTCTGTTGCGTAATTAATACTGAAGCAGATGTTTTATTGATGACAGTTCACTCTAGGACCTGTCATGCGTATTGATATTGTTGATTACTAAAAGACAAGATGTGCAGTTGAACGAGTGTTGCTGTTCTGTGGCGAATTTGTAGGTGACATAAATGTATATAAACATATATACACAAAGTGGCCAACTAGTAGAATTCTCCTTTACTTTAAGCATTATTTTTGACCGATATCTGTCTTTCTGCGGATTCTGTCTATTTTTACTCTATGAAGATAATTCTAAATCAAGACAAAACAAAAACAGGTCACCGACAAAATTAAATAAACTGAGTCTCACAATGAATTGATTAGCTTGAAATGTTTTGAAAATCCCCACTCAGTGACAAACATGGAAGACACTTGTGTTTTAAAGCTGTATGAGGGTTAGCAGGCATATGTAAAAGCTACTAGATGTTCAAATGACGGATAACAGTGATCACAATAATTGGAGTGTCAACGCTAACATAAACATTATATAAGGTATCTTAACATGTTAATCCTTGCGTAAGACGCATTGGAAAAGTGAATAAAGTTGTACACGGGGACCTAAACTTTAACGATAAATCCGTGAGAATAAAGTATTGTATGGAGCATAGACAATTGACCAGCCAGGCAGGTAGACAGACAGACAGACAGCCAGGCATGTAGGCAGGGAATTTGCTTAGAAAAAAAATTTGTGTAGAAAGCATATACTACATGAGTGTTTGTTAATTCTCTTGTTCTTTTTCCAGTCAGCAATGTGGCAAAAAACAAATATATTGTCCTGTGCTTGATACATGTGTACAGTCATTGAGTGAATGCTCACCTTGTTCCACTGGGTCAGCAGCGACACTTTCTACCTGCTTGAACCGAACAGGCACGTGCAAAGAGACCAGCAATGTCACTGAAAAATCTACGGCAACTCAAAATTGCCACTTTTCATGCCCGTTGAATGAAACATATTGTCCAAGTCATTCCAAGTGTGTTCCTGTGGCAGAGAATTGTACGACAACAGCTCCATTTAATGGCAATGTCTTGTCAAAGTACCAACATTGGCATGAGTTCTGTGTGATGAGACATCACATTTGTGCACGGTAAGCAAGTTTGCCATTTTAAACATGTATTTTTGAAATCAATGATTCAAAAGGCCAACATCCACTACAACGTAAGAGCTACTTGAGGGTAATAGCAGTTGTTAGATAAAAAACAGATAAAAATAAACATCAAATCAAACGATTTGACGTCGTACTTAAAAGAAAAGCAAGGTTATGGAAGCAATTTCCCGAATCGAGAAGTGCTGGAAGAGAAGCTGTTGCTGTACACAACTTAACGAAATTTTGGAAGATCACCTATATACCTGTAAGCACTCTCAGCCGGAGCCTACCCAGATGTGGCAATATTACTCGATGCAGGGGGAAACAGTCGTCTTGTAAGGATCCAAAATAATCTCCGGACTTAGACAACTCATTTAAAAAAGAAAGTATAGTCAACCTTCATTGCAGCATATTTGGCAGCAGACTCAATGTAAGTCACTTAAGAAAAGTCCTTAAGAAACATCACACCAGAGAGGCAAAAAGGGTGGTTCTCGGGAAAATAAGAACCATCTATCGAGTCACGTGCTAAGAAAAGTCGCCTGCCGCTAATCGAGAAACGTTTAGACGGAATAAATGCGTTTAGAAATGCCATTGAGCAGTACACCTACCACCAAAAAGCTGTATTGTGAAGTAAAAAGTAGGTTACTAAATCAAAATATTTTACAACATTGTCTTTAATGAGAATATTAAAAATTTTTCTTATGATTAGTAGCAGATTTGTTAGGTCATAAATGTGACAATTACATTGTTTATCGTCACAGTAACTTTTACATTATGATTTGGATTTTTTGAGGATAATATTAAGTAAAGATTGCAATGAATTTTAATAAGCTGGGTGATGCCAAGAAAAAAACACTTTACATACGGACGTTTACACTTTATAAAGTATCTGAAAATAGAACAGAACAGATAGACAGAACAAATATAACACTACATTTTTAGTGGTCCTTCAAAATATTGCCTGAACCTATTTCTACCTTGATAAACGTCCTTGTAATCCAGCTCATTATTGAGCTTAACACACTCGTAGCCACCTCAATGCCCCCAAACAAAGGGTATATTACCAAAAACATGTACAACTGCATTGTTGGTGCAAAAACATATATATGCCAGAGTGAATAGACGACTGTCTCCACGTGTTAACAGTCGGGATCGATGGACTTGGAATCTTTTCAGTAAACGAACATTCTTTTTGTGGTACAAAACTTAAAAATTGCCTTTAGAATTTGCGACATTGCGCTAAACACATACTCAAAAGCTTTTATCGTCTGACACTCTTCAGAGTACGAATATCAGTATGTTTTAAGTAACATAATTTCAAGGCGAGTTTCAATAATTCTACTTGGCAGGGTAAATTAGCAAAAGTGTTTTATCATTATTATAACCTAATATCCTGTACCAGAAGTCTACCTCATACACTGAATTCTCTAAATTTCACAGTCGGCGATAGTTAGATGCCTTGTATGTCTAAAAAATGTGCAGACGATAGTTTGTTGGTGCGAACAGATGAGGTTAAGTCGAGGATAAGAAGGAGCATACCATTTTACTATTTCGATTGGACAGTTGATTTAGAGTAGTGTTACGGCAGGTGTGCAGCCAGGGATGTCTAGTGATATTCTTAGGTGTTCAATATGCTTAGAGTTTACTTTTATTAATCTCTCACATTTTAGAGCAAGGATATTAAGTCAAAAATGCATGCATATGCCAACAAAGCCGTAAGTACTCATTTTTGATGATATTATTTCATAGCGTATATGTTTGACCTAAACTTGACTTGACGTCCATTCTCCTATTTTTGAAACTAAGAGCCTGAATGGCAGTTCTGCTCGAGAGAGCCTATCAGTATTAGTTGATAAAATTTCAACCTGTGTCGTAACTTTGTTATGTGAATACGTTCTGTCGCAAAAAATATTTAGGAAGAGTTCGTTCTATCACTAAGGACTATAACATGAAACGATTGTTATTTAGTTATTACTTGATGGTTTTTGGGTTTTTTGTAGCATACTGAGTGTAGTTGATTCCCATGCCAGGGTTAGGGAATTTACTAGGAAGTGAGCTCTTTATGAGAGTGGGCTCCCGTTACCTTCTCTCGCCAATGGTATTTTGTTTTGTGGTGACGCGGTTTCGAACTCGCAACCTCTGGCTTGCAAGATCGTCGTCTTATCCACTATGCCACAACGGCTTTTGATGCAGCTACCAAATATTCGGAAATCAACTCAATTATCGTTTAGTGCTTCTCGTCTAAATAGTAACATTTTCCAAATCTAATTTTTATGTATAAGTAAACTAATTTTGTATTAATTAAATAATCTCTTGCATATCCTGCATTCTTTTAGAGAAAAATTGATTGAGATTCAAGCAAGAGAAACATCGAATATACCGAGACGACTGACATATATAAAGGGACAGAAATTATTGGACTTGTTTAAGGGATCAGTTATCCCAAAATGCATTGCAGTGATTGGGCATGACGAAAAAGCTGTGTGGAACATATTTGAAAACAACAGGAAAATTGAGATAAAGATGGATTTATCACTAAACAAGGCACTAATTATACACATTACTCAAAGAACAATGTTATGGTTTGTGCATTTATTTGCATTATTTATACACATATGTGTGTAATAATAGAGGCGATGATATATGAACTTAGTCCTTAGCTTTCCTAATGAGTTATCAATAAGTTATTAATCACCAACAGTAAATGCAGATATTGCCAATAAAGAACAAGCGAGTACTAGATATGATTTTGAAAGCCAGGTGGCTACAACGAAGTACCAAATTCTGTAGCATGGCTTGAGAATAAACACTAAAGTGACAATCTCACGAAAATTGTTACTCATTTATCATTTGTTACTTTTTTCCCATTCATATTCGTTCACCATCTCTGACTCAAAAGATTACATTTGTATAAACCAGAATAAGGTGCCTTTTTAATAACAAATAATCGTCATCACCAGTATGCTAAATGAGGCGTTGTGTGACAACTTTCAGGAAGAAAGCGCATTCCCTCAATCGACTTCAAAATCAAATATTCTCTAATATCGTCAATATCTGTAATATTCTTTAATATCGTTCCTCAGCTACATTGTGAATGTAACTGCTAGTGGTAATGTAAACTTCATTGATTTTCTTCGAACATTGGAATACAATTCACACCAACCTTTACATATATTTTGTAATTGGCTATTTGAATTTCAACAAGACAAACCTATAGCCAGCAATGATAGAGTTTTCAAATTTTATTAGATCAAAATTGACCGTTCATTTTCTTGTATAAAATATGTAGAAAATAGTTCTCATGTTAATGCTTGTGATTTTGGGATCATGTATTTTTTGTTTGTTTCGGTCGGGTCCAAAACCATTTTATAAATTGATGAAATCAGCAGACGTTTTCCCAAATATCCCAAGACTTCTTATTGATGGAGTGACAATTTTGACTTTGTCGTATTAATTTGGAGGTATTTTATCATGCAGTCAAAATTCTGCTGTTTGCGTCGAAAATTATTGTGCAGATATGACTAAAAACCAACAGTCAGTTCCATCATGTAAAGATACTTTCAGAGCAGCAAGATTAGTAGTTGCATTAGAGGGAAAGATGGTGACAGTAGTTGCAGGCTAAATGTTCTAATTCTTCATCATTTGTAATTACCTACTCTACTCAACCATAGGCCTTTATATCTAAATGTCAAAATACTCCTTACTGCAATATTCGATCTTTATATTACGCAGGTATCGGCCCAAAGAGCCAAACGGCCATGGAGCTGCAAGTTTAAAATTTGTTATCCCAAAGGAGTGTCCTAAGCTGCCATTTGTTAGAGTGAAAAATACAAAGACTTGGATTGGGCATCTCTTTGTTCTTATGATGCCTAAAGTACCTGTACCTGGCATTGAAATTACGAAAAATAGAACAGATCTTGAAGAGGATATTGAAAGATGTGTTCCAATTGAGGTAATGTTTAGACATAGAAGGTTCTAAAAAGTTGTACGCGAGATATTTTATAGAGAATTAGGCCACTATGGCCTAGAAAACAGTTGGTAATTATACAAGGCAAGATTACACTTGAATATTAGAAACATAGTTAAACGGTGACAAGATATCTATATCACTTCATGTTTGAAACGTCTTGTTCGTCCTTGGTATCATTGTGCTAGTATGCGATGTCATCTTCTAAAAAGAGTGGCCTTAGCGTCTCCTAATTTTCTCTATCAGCATGGAAAGGCAATCCTTAATCATTAGTTTGTGCATTGTTTACAACCGTTTCCCTCTACCTTCTTTCTCCCTCCTCCCCACACATACCCACATAACAAAGCATCTACAGTGTAATCTACATGTACATCTAATTTATAAGCATCTGCAGTGTGCGTTAAAATGTCCTGGTTAGAAAATGTCTCTTGACGAGTTACAACACAATTTAGATCAACTCATATTGGGGTTTTTCTTGCACTGAAACATCTGCTTATACTATAACCTGCACAAGGAAAAAATGTGCAAGTCACGCCTCAACTACTTTGATCTTTACGTTTTCGAGTATCGTCAAGTAATGTGCTGTCTTTCGTTTTGCATACAACTCATGGACTATTACTACCTCTAATGACACTTCAAAGTAAGCAAGATAATTTAGGCAATAAATAAACCCCTTTAGACCCCAGGTCTATGCCACTTTACTTATCTTGCAAGACCCATTCTTCTCTTTCTGCAATTAGAGTCTTGTACCCAGAAAACTCCCAAAAGGTGGATAATTTGCAACATTTACACGTAAAGGGAAGTTCCAGTTTAAAGCAACTACGAAACACATTTTAAAGAGACGGTTATGTATCCTCTGTCAAAAAACTACAGATACACCATTCGTTCTTATGCAACAACTGAATTTCCTAAGCATAAAAAACCTCAAAAAAATTCAATAAATGTATCTGCATAACCAGAATTAACAACTCATCCTCAATTCCACAAATATAAAATTCAAATTATCGCAGCAACAATTTCCAGCATATACCGTATATTCTCTAATAAATCCCATTGATATTTAGTAAGCTTTAAAGATTTTTAAAGGGTTTTCTTAGAGAGAGAGAGGTGTTTATCTAAGAGAGTTTTAAAGACTACCATTTACTTCTATCATATCCTCGGAGCTAGTGATGCCAACTATGGTGGGGTGAAAATTCCTGGAGATGAAACCATGAAGAAGAGCTAGTTGTGCCAGCAAAACGCAGTCTATAAACAAATACGCTGCACAGAATTAAAATGTAGAGTTTTCAAGGTGGAAAATATTGTTTATTATCTTTATTATCTTTATTATTGTTCCATAAAGAGAGAAAAGTTATAATATGTTTTTATTATACAAATAATTTTTCGGTCACATGTTCATTTTTATGCTTGCCAGCTCTTGTAAGTTGTTATTGCAATTACGTTTGAACTACTATGTATCAGTTATTACCGAAAATACGGCAAAACATTTCAAAATTTTCTCCATCGCAAGCACAAACTTAGTAATTTATAATTCCTTTAAATTCCATCCGTTACATCAGATATAAATGATAGATATATGCGTTATTATAGCGAAATTCGAATTTATCATAATTATATTAATATTTACTATCTCTGTTGTTATCTTTTAAGTCATGTATGAATTGTCTGGTAATGTTGCTATGCTTTTCCAGGTTAGAAAAACTATCTTTATCAAGAAGGTAACAATAGATCTTACTAAGAAAATTCCCCAATCGCTGTTGTTACAACTGAGCCGACACGAAGTTGCCAAATATCTTTCCTACATTGAGGAAATAAAAACAATGAAGCAAAGAGTTGTGATTGTAGGTTGTAATGCTGACATGATTCGAGATGGTAAGAGATCTTCTTTTTGATATCCATTGTTTCATGTATTATAATGTGTCCGCTTCCACTGTGACAGGCAAAATGTGGAAGCAATACGTCTTCCACCAACCTTTATCCTGATTTTTTGTCCTCAGTTCCCTATATCAGTTAGTGTGACAGAACGTTTTCATTGACCCAAAGCTGTTTGCCTTGATGCTTTTCAGTCGGCCTCTTATTTGGAGCTTGCGTCAAGTGTGAGTTACATGAATTTCTAGTCAGGCCTATCATCATCCGTAAGACATGCACGGATTTACTCAACTTTGCATTTTGTGAAAGTGGTTCTACATTACTTATATGGTATGGTATGACATTAGATATTGTCAGGCCATTTTGTGACAAGCTATGATTCTCAGACGGTTACGGTGACCAGTTTGTCAGTGTGCTTTTACAAATTATGCTTTGTAGTTAAGCTATGATACATTTTGCCACAGAAATTAACCGTTGACTTAAACGACTAACAGAAATTCCTGTATGATAATCAGTACAATTTATCGTAACGGTTTAATTTGGCAAGGCTTTTTAGAGAAATTTTCGACTCTCATTGTATCTGCTTTTACCAAAAGTGATCCGAGATTGCACCCAAATCTGGTCTTCCTTGAGAAAGACAGGGTATAGTTTATTTCGTAATTTAGTGCCTTTTATTCTTGTCCTACAAACGATGATCTTTCTATCTTGCTAACTTTCTTTTAAAGCGCCTACACTCCTTGATGCTGCTTATAATAACTGTGTGTCCACTCGTTAAATCCTTTTGGTTTCGAAATGTTTCTTTGCAGTGTTTTACATGATGGTTTGTCAAAAATTTATTCTATGAATGAACAGAATATTTACATAGCTTGTATCTTGTATCTTTTCTCTTAGGGCGCTTTTATCACAGGAGAAAGACGGTCAGAGGGTACAGTCGATGGATAATAATGCCAGGGAGGATCAGCCTTCAAAAATCTTACGCAGTCGCGATGGAAGACAATATCTGCTTTATGCCACGACACGACTTCAGTGGAATCATCCATCTCAAATTTGCAACGAAAGTTACAACCAAAAGAAAGGTAAATATATTTTTTGACCATTTTAGGTAGAGTTACTTCGAGAAATATGACAATGGAACAAATAGCTTTTTGTTATGTTTAGCTCGGTAGAAAGGCGTCAGTTTCTTAGTGTGAGACCCGGGTTTAAAGCTCCCGCGGGAGCTTGGTAGGAAACAATGAAGCAAAAAATCAGTCCACGTTATCGAAATAAAAATGGCCGTAGAGTACTGACAGCATGCTTATCGTTTAAGCTCCTATCGCACCATTCTGTGTACAGGAATGTGCCGTACAAATTTAGCTGGAGTGTTGGCTGGAGGAAAAAGGTATAAAAACACTTTTTGCCGATATTTTAGCATCACGCAGACTAACGGGCAAGACATTTTTTATCTCATTTACGGTGGTATATAAGATCTATTAAAAGTATAAACAAGAACAAGAGTGTCTGAGTACGTTTTCGTTGTACCAATCATTTGCTGTCAAAGAAGCCAGAGAACGTAAAAACAAAATTTAATTTGTATTCATCGTTAATCGTTTGTACTTGTACACATCAAAGTCGTACTCGTAAAGATAATTGCTCTGGGAACAGAACTCATGTTTCTGCACCATTTCATTGCTATTTCACTATTTCATCGGCCCAAACACTTGCGCTGCCACATTTATTACACCATTG
Organism: Chironex yamaguchii; assembly: GCA_024741275.1. Lineage (NCBI taxonomy): Eukaryota > Metazoa > Cnidaria > Cubozoa > Chirodropida > Chirodropidae > Chironex > Chironex yamaguchii. The sequence continues at coordinate 10,290 of JANTCA010035555.1, forward strand.
CTTCTTAATCAAAGAATGCTTCCATCCTTGTTTTCCATGACTGAAGTATTTTTGTGCAGTCAATCCTTGAACAGTGAGCATTCTAGCTTAAAACTCTATGTATGTCTCTTAACTCCGTTCTCTTGACCCACGGGCTACGCGTATTTAGGTCAGTAAATTCTAACAGTAGGTGGTGTACTAACAATTAGGACTGTGTGTTTAAGTTCTAATATCTTTCCCGTCAATGCTGAATGCTACGCTAGGAAGCTTAATGCTTCATTTATATGAAATAGCATGCGTCATCAGAACCCTTGCTCATAGAGCTCGTTGTATCTGTTCTAAATCTAGATTAAATTCGGAGCTAAGGAACATAAAGTCTATTCTCCTTGAAAACGGATACTGTTTCTATAATTTTGGGGAAAAGATCACTGAAAAAATTTGGGGCCTCAAAAATGTCCTGGATATTTAAATTTTCTTTGGCTAGGCAAATGTTTCTATCCGCACAGAAACACGGATTAAAAAAGCTGTAGTTAAGTGTTTCTCTGCCGTCAACCCCAGAATTGTTTTCACGAGTAGAAAGATATTGCCATCCATTCACAAGAATTGTGTACCTACCACACAAAAAAGCTTAGTAGTATATTAATTCATGTGCCGATGTGAAGCTCGGTATGTAGGTCGCACTTCTCAAAGATTGGATGACAGGATCAAACAACATGTTCCAGCCAGTGTACGCTAAGCATCAATTCCTCCTAGAGAACAGCCATCTCGTGCATGCAAAGCTCAAATGACCGCCAAAACATGCGATTATGCTGTAGGACAACATTTACTAGAAAATCCAGAATGCACCAAAATGTATATGGACGAGAATTTTCGGATAATTAGCACAACTAGATCATCCTTTCATCTACGTGCATTGGAGTCTGTTTGCATTAAAACAAGAAAATTAGTACTCTGTAGGCAGAAAGAGTTGCTTTTTTACTTGGAGTCTTTCACAAATGCTTTATTTCTTCTTTTTCTCTTTGTTTCTTTTTCCTTTCTTGTTAGTTTTGATACATGTTTCATATAACTAGGTTGCCATATACATATACTTCCCTTTCTGACTATTCATACTCTGAAGAGTGTCAGACGAAAAAAGCTTTTAAGTATGTTTTCAGCGCATTGTCGCAAATTTCGAGGCGATTTTCATGTTTTGTACCGCAAATAGATTATTGAAATAACCAAGAATATTATAAGCAGCACCTATGCATCTCTCCCAAGAATGCACGCCTAGAGGACGACAACCTATACCCGACTTATCAGTCTTAAGCAAGCTTAACGAACTCGTATTACGTGCTGTCACACATACAAAGCTCTTCTTGGGAAAAACCAATCACAACATTTAGATTGACTCTAGTCCCCATATAACATTGAAAACTAAGAAATAGCCAATCAAAACAGTTGATTTCGTAAACTCTGATTTTGAATTAAAGTTTGTAATTACCACAAAACCATTAGAAAATGCCCATGAAAAGCGTGCTAATCATGAAACAGGTTCATGAGAGTGTAGTAGTTTTGTGCCCCTAAAAAGCGTGCAAATCTCGACCTGATATACTTATATTTACATTTGATAATATATAATTGCTGAGTCTAAGGCCCCCACTTAGTGCAGCTATTGTAGAAATGCTCCACTCTTGACAAATATGTAAATATGTATTATATTATATACACACAAATATCCATTGCTGGATTTATTCGTAAAACAGTGCTCTATACATAAGAGTAGAGCGTAGTATATATGTTCAAGTAAGGAGAAGACATATCTACTACATTTTGTCCCTACAAGCCCTTTTCGTGAAAGCTGATCTTCAGAGGATTTTTCTTTAACATTAAGACGCAAAGTTATACATTATGAACTTACATTATCAACGCCATAGAAACAAAGCCACGCTTAGTATATGTACATATGTATGTAAGTAACAAATGAAGAAAAAGAGTAAAAGAGTTTTTATGTAGCAATTTCAGCTTTTCTGTTTTTTATTGTTGGTTACAGGTATTCAGAAATGGAAGGCTTTATATTATCATGTCTTCATACACAAATTCTAAACCAGCAACCCATCATATTCTGGTTCGAAATTTGAATGATCCTCCATATTTTATTCGAAGGGAAGCCTTTTTACCGCCACTACCGTATAAATTTGATCCTAAAACGTACCAGGGATTTCGTGTATCGTCACTGAAACTGAGCCGACATGAATGTGAGGACGATATGGTATCAAGAAGGAAGAAATATTTTTCGCATGATGAACCTCTTAGTTTCGATCCAGATGGAACAGAGGTTGGCATCGCCATTATTGATTGTCCAATGTCAAAACTGGGGCATTACGAATTTAAAATTAAAAACGGTAAATGGATGGTCTGTGAGTTGACACAATCAAGCGAGGAAGTATCCCACGTCTTGTTACTCTCTCCTCAAGCGCGTATACGATACATTCCAACATCTTCAAATACCAAAATGACTATTATGGAGACCTTTCAGCATGGTGCTACCTTACGATTCCTAGCATGGGATGGATCAGATAGATTACCAGAAGGATATCACCGTATGAGAGTAACTTTCAGCAGACAAGGTTCCTACAGCAGAGAACAGGCCTATGGCATAACATTGAGACGAGGCTGCGATGGAGTCTGCGGATCATCAAAAGAAATTGATGTGTGTGGAAAGTGTGGAGGAAATGGACGCAGCTGTCTGGGATGTGACAATGTACCTAATTCTAATGCTACGATAGGTATAACACGCATTCTTGATTATCATTCTATGTAACAGATGAGTAAAAATTGCACTTGTAGCAACAAGAATGATTACGTACCTAAAAATGTTGAATAAAGCTGTGAGTTATACCTGAAGCCGTTTCTATTTTCTGATACTTTTTACAAGATACGGTCAGACACAACGTTATTCTATATTTACGGCAATCATTTCATTAGTCCCTTATTAACATTGTCACTATATCACTGACTGAAAACATTATAGGATATTCACTGCATAAAGGAGCGAACTTTCTCGTATTTAATATTTCAAAATGAACATCAATCCTCGCTTCATACATAACAATAAAAAATATGTTGTTTTAAAATGGTATTTGTTTTCCTTTATACTTTATTAACAGACGACTGTGGAATGTGCACCGGTGGTAAGACCGGTATCCCTTACAACAAACTCAAGAACTGTCGAGGACTGTGCAACAATGAGTACTACAAAGATAAGTGTGGAATATGCCAACGACGTGGTCATGAACGGAAAATAGAAGATTGCAATGGTGATTGCTGGGGCAATGCTCAAATGCGCTGTGGTCGGTGTGTCGGTGGGAAGACAGGGAAACCTTTAAATTATGGTAGGAGCATTAAAACAGCTAAATAACACGGTTGACATCTGGAGGATGCAAAGTTACTTCTTACTAGTCTGTTATTAACCTTCTATCTACTTCAGCTAAAATGGTTAGATAGGAGGCTCATTGACAAACAGAAACTTTTGCAACTCAGTCAAAAGACAACGAGAACCTCAGATGTACTAGTCTACTTCAGCCACAACATTACCTATTAACTAATTACAATAATTTTTATTGCATATTTTATACTCGCTATGTTTTGTTAAGACATTCTGAATTATTCTGCAACTGGGTTAAAAATAACCTTCTCCCCATTTCCTGTAGAAGCAGGCCAGATAACGTGCATAATCGGTGACCTACCTAAGACTGTTATGTCCTCTTCTGTTCTAATAGAAATAATTAAGACACGGGACGCAGAAACGCCAATTTATGGAGACATCCTGAAACGCCATAAAATTGAGAACCAACAAGACAAGTCTGTTGGGAGCAAATTGAGCGTTCCCTATGTAAAATTGCCTTGCAAGTAATGAAGACCTTAGTTTGGCAATCAAACGATTTTCATTGACAACAGCGATTAGGTTTGAATTCTTGTAACTACTTGTAGGAATAATAAGCAAAAATTAAATAATAAATAACTAAATATAGGAAAACATCACAACAGACTAATTGAAACATGCAAAGCGAGTTGACGTACAGCAACACACGCTATGTCTTCAGTAAAATGTTTACTTAGTTGCTTGAATAATTTCTATGATTGTTTTAGAGATTAGTGTTGTGTTTGTTCAGCATGTATTGGCAATAACATCTGGTATGCAAATGTTTACTGTGTTTGTTTCTTTTCCTTTCCCGTTTACAAGGACAGGATATATGTGGTATTTGCAATGGCGACAACAGCACGTGTTTGGTCTGCACTGCTAAAATGGCATCAGATGGAAAGTGCAGTCTAAAGTTAACATTACAAAGATCAAGGTTGTTCCTTTTACACGAGAAACCAGTTTTTCAAATTAATGGCATCAACATGAACCGATACTCAAAAGCCGATTGCTTTGCTTATCTTATCAGTAGACCAAGGTATGTCGTAACAATCCTCGTATACATACATTGAGTAATCAAAGTGTATACCATCATAAGTTATCCCATCATTGTCTAAACAAAGTTTATGTCGTCATTGTGTAAATAAACATAGCGTATACCATTATAAGTTGAACCATCAGTGTGTAAATATAGTGTATACCATCGTAAGTTATATTGTAAAATTACGTAAACATTGTGAATGCCATCATTGTATAAACATATTGCCTTATTGTGTAAACGTAGCATATGCCGTCATTAGTCAGATTGTCACATTTTGTTAGCATAGTACATGCCATTATTAATTAGTCATATTGTGACGATTACTGCCTAGAAATAGTGTATGCCATTGTTAGTTATATTATCACTGGCCATATTCGATATAAATAATCAGGTTCAACAGTACCATAGAGAGGGATATGGAATGTACATGTAAATAAGAAACTAAAAGATGAAAACTTAAAGGCGAAAAAGGAATCAGTGAGGAAGCATGGAATTTATTTCAAATAACATTAACTGATTCAAACTTACCCCTGGAAGCTTAACCAATGATATAGGCCTTAGATATCCAATCAGAAGTGAAAATTTCCGATACAGGCATACAAGGCTTATCTGATTGAAAATCATTTTCATTATTGTTGCTGCAATACAGTCTTACAATGAGACGGTAGAGAATTATTTAATCTGATCATGTCATTTTGAAACAGTACCTGCTATTTTCAATTACTTAGTAAATTAAAACACTTCTTACCCATGTTAGGGTACTTATTCCACTTGGTAAAGCAAATATCAGTCATGCTCAAGCATCTATGCAATTTTCTTCCCAACCGATGAGTTTACCTTCAAGCTTTGGCTATTCATTAGAATCGGGAAAGCTAAAAGAAGGTGTTTATGGTTTCCAATGCAAGTTTGACAGCCACCAGAAGTTTCACAATGTTACTGGAAAAGTAACCATATATCAAGGAGAATTAACCACCATGGAAGTAAAACCATCCGAAGTTGAATATGGGAAGAGAGTAAGACTTGAAGTAAAGGTGAGGGGTTTCTTGTCTCACTTTTTGCTAAAATTGACGTTCACAAGTTTGAAAAATCTAAGTGCCTGTTCTCTCAATCAATGTATCTTCTTTTGCCGTGGACATAGGCACCAAAATGCAGATCTTTTTATACATATCTATCTAGCAAAGTGGCATCCGGAGACACAACTTGTCGATTTATAAAACGGAAGGGGCAAAACGTAAATCAAAACATGTCTATTATCAATACTATTTAATAATTTATAGAAAACACTGTATATTGGCATTGACTGACAAATGTAACCATTTTGCTTCTTTTCATTCTGAATTCTGGTACTCTGTTCTCAATTTAGGGACAGGGATTCAGAAATATAACAGATTTAACATGCATCACTGACAAACTCCGCAACTCAAAAGCTGTCTACATTAGCTCACAAAAGGTTTATTGCGACGTTCAGTCAAATCAAAGGAAACTGGAATCATTTAAACTCAGCATAGGCTTACATCCGCATCAATTTCTTACCAATACGGACAGCAACGTTGGTGTGAAGATAAAGGTTTTCTGTGAGCGACCATTTGTTGTCGCTGCAAGATTTACGAAAGGGTACTTTAGACTTCGTTTATTTATAAACAAAATATGGACCCCACTACAACCAAGGATAAAACCAAGCTGTAGTCTGTTTTTTGATAAAAGGACCATTGTAAGATTTGGACGAAGGCCTCGTTGTTATTTTAATCATAGAAGCCCTCAACACATAGATGTCAGGCTTGGGAGTGGATCAACCATTAAGCCCGGTAGTCATATACAATTTGATAAGAAGTTCATTACTTGTACAGAGGGCTATGCAATGAAAGAAAATCCAAAGGCAACAACAAACATATCAATTAAAGACAAAAATATCACAACAGTTGCAAGGATTTTCGGACCATCCGTTGTTGGTAAGGAGTATGGCATACAACTTTTGCAATTTATTATGATCAAAATCACTTTCTTATACTACACTATAGACAAAAATATCGACTTTTGAGAAACTTTCCGCGAAAATATTTCTAGCAAATTTAGTCTTCATAAATGTTGAAAAGCAAGCAATACCATACCTTTTGGACGGTACCTAATAGTGAAATTTTTTTTCACATGGAGATGGCAAATAATGTGGTCACAAAAGCAACCTCTGACCAGTTTACGTAGAAAAGCGTCTGTCCAAAAAAACTCAGAGACATATTCAATAACTCGTTCACAGAAAATATTTGTATAACGAAATTTGCCAAAATTAGACGTTGTCTTACTTGTTGGACAAGAGTTGAGCTGGAGAGCAGTTGATGAAGAAGGGATGTCTCCCTGTTAAATTCGTTGACTTAATGACTTACTGAAATGTATTAACAATATGCAGGGCGTTACTACTATAAGCTTCCACCAAACAGAGAATTTTTACACTTTCTTTTACACAAAACTTTTAATGCTTTTTTACGCTTTAATTGTTAGTGGTCAGGAAAAGGTATCTTAAAACAAAATAGACTTAATATCGCGCGCTTGGTCAGAGTTATTGAATATACGTCCAATGTCATGATCAATTTATGTTTTATAGTTGGCTGTCCATGTTAAATGCAATCATTAGCTGTTTTTAAGACTTCAGTATCATACATGTTGACAGGATAGTTAGTAAAATCGACATACTTTCTATCATTGATTTAACTCAAAGTTTCTCAGTTACATTGAATATTTATTCTTCATAGCACTTTGCAAAACGGAAAATTTCGTGGGTTCCCGATCAACTGGTGGAGGCGGCAAAGGTCTTTCTTATTCATGGAAAATAAATTTGCAAAACAGGGCAGTAAAGCTAACTGCAGAGGAAAACGTACGTTTCCAAAGTTTGCAAAAATCGATTAGTAAACTAAAAGGACCAGTGGCCAGAATAAGGTACGGTTATGACATGTCTGCAATAAATTATATGGACCCAAATATGGAGTGTTATCGCAATGATGCTTTCCATTACACTTAAGTATTCTGAAAGCAGCAACATTTACAATGGCATTACCATGCAATTAGCATATTTTTAGACTTAAAAAGCGTGATAACTGTACGTCTACATTTCATCTACTTTACCATAACTAGTAAAAACGAAACAAAATTAAATATTTTTCCAAGGGTATATACTATACATTTAGTAGCAGTGATAACGAATATATAGTCGTAACTCAACCTTACCTATTCCTTGTCTGATTATTCTACTGTATGTAACGTGATTCACGCTCTTCTATTAAATTACTTTTAGTGGATCGAAACTGTTACGTGGACAGAGACACAAACTTACATTATGTGTACGAAATATTGTGGGACTAACAAGCTGTTCTGATCATCATTTTAAGCTGGAAGAAGAAAACAAACTACAGTTCTCTCTTGGTGCCAAGACCAGAGTTGTCAAAGTGGCTGCAGATGTTAAAGAAGGACGTATGTTTTCAATTTATGTACTGCAACTTAGTTAATTTACGCAACAGCTAAGCTTTAGCAAAATCAAGCAAAAGTCAGGGGGCGGATATAAGTATTTATATGAAAGGTGCTTTTAATGAGGGAGTCCGGAGACGGATTCCCTGAAATGTTATCATTTGACATGGTGAGTAAAAGCACCTGATAGTAATGGAAACCGGTCAATGGGATGTTAAAATTCTGAAGCTGTTTTCTTGTAAATTATGTCTTGTTGGAGTCCAGGGGGAGAATCGCGGAATCTATGAAGATTCTGTGGTTAAAATACTAAATGGAGAAGAAAAATGTCTTTTGTAGTTTACTTTCACCTCCTTAAGATATTTTAGAACATGAAAATAAAGCTGTCTAGATATAACTAAATATGCGCCCTGTTTGTATATTTTTGCTTAAACTTAAATACCCAGAATGTGAGTTTAAGTCTGCTGATCCTCTGATCAGGGGAACGACCCTGTATACTCCAAATATGGAATTACTATATTATGGTGGAATCAATGAAAGCGTTGCATGAGTACAATTTACCCCAAAGCTCCTCTTCTCGCCCCCTGATCTTAAAAATTCAGTTGTGTTTTTCAGGTCAAAGGCTTTTAGTCGTTACATAATGTTACCCCTTTTGATCAAACTTGGGAGGATCCCTAAAGTACATGTTTATCATCTTTGATCTATAAATGTTAGCTTCAAATCGGGTATTATGATTTCACCATTTCGGGGATCGAGATGCCAAGTTTTGTTATCTAAATGCTATTAGCTAAATAAGTAAACGAACCCCTTCTACTATCTGGCTTTAACTGAAATATCTCTGTTCTTACAGCCTTTGTTAAAAGCACTATGAAGGCAACCAAGAGTTTGCCACAAACTCTTGAGAAAACAAAGTAATTCAATATAGCATCATAGAATAGCATCATAGTCTCAGAAATGGCCTAGCATGTTGTCTTACTAATACTCAATTAAATTTGAAATTTAAGACGAGAGAGCAACTGTTGCAAGAACTTTGAGGCTGTCTGAATGGAGGGAATGGTAGCAGAATTCAAACTGAAGGGTGCAGACCAATTGAAGCATGGCTGCCATATTGGTGGTAAAGGGTGCAGGCCAATAGCAAAGCAGTTTGACAGGTACAATTGCGTTTGATCCAACAATGAAAAAAAGAGGGGGTTTTTATGTCAAAAGACAGCCTTGTTTACCAGGGGTTATTAGTCATAAAAATCAATCATTTAAGCACGTCAGAAGGTCCTGCATAAAAACGTAAACTTTTATTGTTTTTTGACATTCTGGAGACAAGATAAACCTGTTATTGTACTCCCAGTTTCGCAAGAACATGAAATCATTGACAATAAGATGGGTCATGAGGATTCAAAGTTAGACGATACATCCTTCAAATTTTGAGGGGTGCTTGAGCTCCTTTCGCATTGTCCTGGATCCGCCCCTGAAACAATTAGAAAATTGAATATAAAAAGGTTTTCTTTAGTTCTAATGAACAGTTTGATTATCTCCATAATTCACGTAAAAGTCAGAATCATTCCTACTTCCTTCCGTTAAACCAACTGTTCAATCTAGAGCAATTATGGATATAGCTTCTAAAAGGCAAATGCTCATAGAAATTTTTGTCACGTCGATCCAACACACACGACGCAACAAACAACTGCTTTAACTGTCATATTTGACTTTCAAAATTTCTTAACCCTGCTATCCTACCTTAACACAATGAAATAACTAATAAATTATTTCGAAGCTATACTGCTATTGTTTGCGAAAATACAAATGTTAGCGATAACGATGGACTATCTTGACACGGAAAATTGCAGTAAATTAGGGGGTCTCTATAACTCCGATATATATCAATAAAAACTGGAGAAATATGAATCTGGAATGATAATTCAGAGGGACTCTATCCTTTACGTCTATCGCATTTACAAGGAAATTTGGATGAACGTAGTTACCAATGATTGCAGCTGTTTATTTGACGAGAAATGCATTTACCGTGTCCCTACCTATCTCAAAGTTAAGATTATCAGTGCTAAAAAGTAGAAGGCAATATAGTTGACATTATATTATTCAATCAAAAGTAATCGACATTACAGATCTCATTAGGGGAAACAGGCATAGATGGGCTGGGCTCGTCTTTAGAAGCACAGACAACAGATGGACCACCGGCGTAACAGAATGGTATCCAATGGACCACAAACGATCCCGTGGTGAGCCAAAGTCATCCTGACGAGGAGAATTACAAGAGCACATAAGCCAACTGTAGTCCAGAACCCCATAAGAAATCATGTAGAGAGGAGTTCTTCCGTAGGGAGAGAGATGTGCTCTGATTGATTTATAGATAGATAGATAGATAGATAGATAGATAGATAGATAGATAGATAGATAGATAGATAGATAGATAGATAGA
>JANTCA010035566.1:10542-20587 GCA_024741275.1 Chironex yamaguchii
AACTAGTTTTCCGTGATATATCGTTTGTAATGTTTAATGGGTATTTTTAAAACTTAACTTAATAAAATTCTTTGAAACCCTTAATGTATATTTATAATAATAACGGTAAACGGCTAGATGTTACATTGTTTCCTTTATTAAACACTTTCCTTGTTTAAATACAAGCTGCCGAGGACCGGAAAACTGTTTTAAATAAGGCTTAAGCCTCAATCTGACTCTCATTTGACCAATGACGTCACATAAATATGTTGCCTATGTTCTAAAACCTAAAGGCTTATTTCGTCGTAATATTCGTAAGTAAGGAAAGTGTTTCAAGTCTGTACCTTTTTTGAACAAGAAGGAATTTCCACTCTCTTTCCGTCTGAATTCATGCGGTGTACATTTATAAGAAACCGGTTAAGATTCTATAGTCCTAGTTTCCGGAGTTCTGCGGTTCGTTCCTCTGGTTTTTTTCATTTCTGTTATGTCACTCTTTCTTTCACAATCTGATTGAAGTATCTTACGCTTCATGGCGAAAACGGAGTACATTTTGTCAAAGTTCTGCAGAAAAACAGCTTCAATATATCCTTGGTTTTTCTTTCGAATAATGGCAAGCTAGAGTAATACCCGATTTCTCATCATATCTATAAGATACCAAGAAGCAATCACGTTTTCAGCATCACATAGCTCTCATAGGCCAAAATTGCTAAGGTCAATCTAGTGACTTTTCACCGCCAGCCCTTTTAAACTACAATCTTACTGTTTTTCTTTGCGAGTTCTATTTACTTTTTAAAATGGGGTCCAAACCCCCTTATTCCCCCCTCAACCCCACTCGGAACATAAAAATGACTCCTGTTTGTTGCTCGACTCATATAACTGAAGTAACCTGACCGCAGGAGCTGAGCGAGAAACATGCATATCATAACATCCTTTGGAGGAATTCGCTCAACTTCAACTTAAGAAATATTAGTCTCACGCTTCTTAAAATAGAAATATAAGCATGTAAATGGAATAACAAAAAATAACCAAAATCGTGATAAGTGTTATTGGCAAGGAATGATACTGTGCACTCAAAATGAAAGGTGTAGACAAATAACCTTTTGACCACTGGCAACCGATATTCAACACACAATTCTACTTTGGCTTCCGGTTGCTGGGTTCCTGTGAGACTACTTGAATTATGACGTCACCTACAACGGATGTTGTCATCGGTTAAAGAGCTGTAATTATGCATGTTCTTAATGACTGTGTTCTCAATGTTCACAACAGTCTTCAATGGATCCAAGTTAACAAACTTTGTTTAGTGTATGAAATTTATGATAACAATGCCCTTCCGCACGGTACAGTCGTCATATTCCAACACCTCGGTGACGTTATTTGTTAAAACAAACCAACTGTACCTTATATTAACGATGTAATTAAAGTAAACTGTTCAAAATTGTCTCAAAACTGAATGGTGGTATCCGTCCATGTTACAGCTGATGAAACGAATGCAAAGAAGGAGATGTACTTGGGAGCAAGATATAAATTACTTTAATTATCTTTAATTTAACTTTTAACTTTAAGTTCATGATCGGCGCCCAAGTGGAGCTGGAGGCTTTAGGCCCGAATTTTTTGTAAAGGAAAAAGTTTTCGTTTTGTATTATCAAAAAACTGCCATGTGCACAATTTAGAACATTGTTTAGTCTTTCCCATCCACAGCTGATTCCCATTCCCGGATGAGGGAACATAATTTGTATTAAATAGTGTAACCAGTAATATCATTTCATTTCCAGGATTAGGGCCCTATGTACGATTCATACCAAGTCTTGATGAAACAGTTGAGTCCATACTCTGTAGGATGTGTGAAGAAACAAGTGAAAGCGTACATGGCATACTAAATGCACAAAAGTGGCAAAAACGGTATAAGAACATATGATAATGTTGCAAGGAGGTACATTGGAAGGTATTAGCAAATGTTAGACAGGAAAGAGAACTGATATGGGCAAACTACGCGATTGCCATTGAGAATAATATAGTGAAGACATTATGAATTGTCATTAGAAAGAGGGAGATTCTGCGCTAAGGACTCGTGCTTTATTTTACTTAAAAATTTAGACAACTTAAAAGAGTGAAGCAGCTGCCTCAGTTCTCTTGTACTCCACTAAACGTGTTTAATGAATCGGCATAAAAAGGAGCTTATCTCTGGCAACGTTACTGTAGGTATCACAGAAAAGGGTTGTCAGGGAGTGGGTAAGCGATAGCTTCGTCCTTAATTTTGTACTTAATGACATGTTTGGACATTTGTAATTGCATAAGTGTCTTGTGTCGTGTAAAGCGTGATAACCAGTGAAAGAAGTGTGCACTTGAGGTATGATAATGACTCATTAAGACTCATCATATCTCACGGCTTAAGCTAACATCCTTCCTTCCGTAGCCGAATACAACAATACGTCAGACAAACAATAACCAATTTAAGTATCAATTAACCTCTCGTGATTGGTGTATACAGCTTAAATTACAACGTAGTTGTAGAATGATTAAGAACCAATATTTTCGCTGAACACCAGTATCAAAGATTGAGCACGTGTCTTCAAAGTTTACGCACCGGAATAAGAGAACTTGACGAACCCAACACTCCAAAAAGGGCAGATCTCAAACTCTGACAGGAATCTTGAGTTTCAGGTTTTACTAAACAGTCTTTGTGTCATCCAACACCTATTTTAGACAAAGATCTAACTGCTTTTCACTGACTTAGCTTACATAATACGCTCAGAAGAGATATTTCTTCATAACATGGGAATATGTTTCAATTTCGTCCGACTTAAAAAAAAGGAGGAGTACCTATTGTTCTCAGTGGATCTAAATTTATGCCACTAGAGAATACGCAGGGATTAGTATGATTTGATATAGGTTGCTCTTTGCTTTTTGAGCTCGTTGTGACCTAGGATCTCTGTTGGTTCATTTGCCAGGGATTTGAGTTTTCAAAGTCCCGGAAACTATGCGAATTTTCTGTCATACAAATTGCTGACAGCCCGATCGTTTAGTTCTACTCTAGACATGTAATATTGTGTATCGATGTTGTTCTGGCTCTTCCACTAATTATTTGCTGTTGACCAAAAACCTTACCATGAAGACGACCGTAGAAATTTTGGTAAATCCTGTCGAGACCACTTGGTCTTCCATGTACCTAGGATGTTGCAAAACTGCATATCGAGAAAGGTTTACTTTGACGCACATTTTAGACACCGTGAGACAATGCACGACCTAGTGGATGCCATCCAAATGAGCACTTTGACATTTGCTTCATCGTTTGTCATGGCGTGTTCCTCGACTTTTATCATACCTGATTGAACTACCATTTAATTCTAGTGATTGATTTTCAAGGGAAGAAAGGTTTGAGGGTCTGATTTGGATTTGAGATCGGGGAATCAGAAAGACTTAATTTAGCTTAGCAGATACTATGTCATGTATTCTGTAATGAGGAAACTACCCCCAAAATCCACCTCACCAAATCCGTTTTACTCTCTCTATAAATGGTCAAATTCTAAAGAAGTGTCACTTGGCAACTGTCAATGCCCATAGAGAACTATCTTGAAGATATTTCCTCGTGTTTTGTAAAGATTAAGCCTTTTGACACTGTAAGTCGATGTGTTTCCTCTACAGCTTAAACCATAAGTCAAAATATATCTAAACTATACCGTCTATTATTTTAGCAGTATTCAAAGTATCATCCCAAAGCTAAAAGAATTTCGAGTATTTAGCAAGATTGATTGAATATTATGTTACAAGAAACTGAACGAAATGTAAAGAACAGTGGTTATATTATCGTCAATTACATACTTCCATTGACGGATATGACCCCACATTCTTTGATGTTTTGACCTTTTCTATCAATTGTATTCTGTCCTGTTTCTTCTTAAACAATAAGATGTTATCATCAAAGGAGTAAACATAACCCCTAAACAATACTTTCCATTTAAGAAAGGTTAACGCCTTTGATTGAAAATGGCTATTTTAATGCCATGTCTTGACAACATTTACGTTGGTAGATAGTCTTTTCACCCAATTAAATGTCACCATAGCAATGCTCACCTTGTCTGACTAAGGCCCTTCAAATTCCACTTTCTCACTAGATTGAGATAAAATGAGTCACAGTGCCTCAGTTTTAACCTAATTCATCAGGACCAGGTTTTGAGGGACACATGGTACTGAACGTGCATCCAATATTGAAAATTGATATTTCTTACTGCATCATCACAATCATCATCATCACAATCATCATCATCACAATCATCATCGTCACAATCATCATCATCATCATCATCATCATCATCATCATCATCGTGGTTCTCGTCAGCATCGTTATCGTACAAGATAGAGAAGTGTTCCATATTACATACGTCTACCACTGCTATTACTAGTACTGCTGCTACTACTACTGCTACTATTTTTGGTTGCAAAGTGTACCTTGAACAGGGTCGCTCTACATGGCGCTTTACAACTCTATCCTAACTTTCATTACTTCTACTTTGGAATCTGTATGATAGCACTTCTATCACTAGTAGTAGTAACACCACCACTTGTCTACTATACTGCGGTTCAAATTCTTTGGATCCTTTTTTGGGACAAGTAGCGCACCGTCCACCGATATTTGACTTTTCAACTAATCTTAGGTGCTCAAGGAAGTTGTAACTATTGCTTCTTGGCCAGGCCGTACTTAAAAGTATCATTAAGCCCAAACTCTAATTATTCTAGGACTGTTGCTTTTGCATCCTAACTAATCATTGTAAAAATATAAACTGTTCAAGAGAAATTGACGACAGCACTTCTTCAAATGGCTGGTATCATATTATGTCAGTTGTGGGCTACGGAGTAACAGGGGTACGCCGTATCTCCAGGTTTAAGTGTCGCTTGAGGATGGATAAGAATGAAGTAGCGGCACAGAGACTTTTCGGATACCGTACTTCATGTCTTTCAAGTTGTTGCGGGAAGAAAATAATTAAGAAATTAATGTAAATTCACGTATTGTATTCATCCATTTTAACCGTAGCAATGGCTTAGTGACAAGAGTGGTCGCTTTGCATGCGGGAGGTTGTGGGTTCGAATCTACGACCGGGTCATACCAAAGACTTTACAAAAATGGTACATAATGCATCCCTGCTTAGCACTCAGCATTTACGGGATAGATTATGAAAGTTAAGCACACAATGCTACCAGTGAGCCAGCCCCCTACTGTAGCATTCACTGTAATTGCACAGCTATGTGGCCCAAAAGCTAAAAAAACCGGAGATGGGCACAGCTCTAATACACCAAATGGTGTGGGAAGGAACTTTGACTTTGATCCATCCATTTTGAAAGCGCAGATTGGTGGCCACATTATTGCACAGCAAGGAGGGCGTCCTCCATTTTCTACAAAAATCCACGGCCCTGCAGTCAAAATAATAGTGCACGTTGTACGCTGTACTGAGACAACAAATCATTCTTGCGTAAGAACACGTACGTCTTGCCTTTTGTGACCGAAGTGAATGTCGGTTTTACAAAGCTGAAGTTGAATTTAAGAAAATGTTGCGTCATTTATGACTCTTCAGACAAATTGCAGTGAGACAGAACTGGATCGTTATTGCACAATTTTTGAGGCTAAAAGAGATCAAGGATATTTCATTTCGTTACGTCTGACATTGTTAATGACGCAGTTGGAATGTGACTTGATTCTTGTTCAGTGGATCGATTAATAATAACAAGACCATTCTTGGTCATGGAGTAATTATCTAACGTAACAACTGCGTCTGTCTGCATTTTTCACATTTTGTTTCCTGGGAGATTGAATTGAGTTCAAAAATATATTTCTTATGCGAACAATTTTCCAAGGCAGTTATGAGGGTATGACGTCCGGTTTACGAGAAATGATACGGACGAGGCATCGGTGCGAATTTTTGCAATGAAATGCGGTAATAAGCTTTGCCGTCACACTGCCAACAGTTTTTCTGGCAGATTTTTCTAGAAAGTAAGAATTACTGTCATGTTGAGCTTTAGAACAGCACCAGACCTTGGAGGGATAAGAGTGTTGTATGTTCATCGGAATACGCTCATCTCGATAATGATTTGACTACGCTCATCTCGATAACGATTTGCCTATGAAATATAATCACTGAAACAAGAAATTAAATTAATACCTGCTTTGAAACTCAGCAAACGCATTATTTAATTAACTGATCAAAACGAGAATTTAAGCCGATAATTTTCTAGGGTTGTGGGATAATGCCCCTCCCATCCTCTCCTTACTCAGTTGAAAGGCCAATGGTTCATTCATATCCACATTTCTATCTGAGTATGTGCAAGGAAGCTCATGCAGCTTCGACTCTCAACTATACAATGAAGACAGCTTTCCTTGTGGGAACACTTCGTGCCGTTTTTGTCGTTTAAAACTGGAACAGATTTGGGCTTGACTTCTTACTGAAATATATTTTTGTGTTAGTAGATATGTGATCAAAGATGCGACGCAAGTGCAAACCCTAATCAAGGATGGTCCATACCAGCATCGCTATCAACACCATTCTGCTTTGGATTAGTGCAAACTGTGGTTAATAAAAATAATTATTACACTAGGCGACACCCACATTTCTCACACCCTCATCACATTCACATTCATGTCAATAAACATAATTAGATGTCCCAATTATATTCCCATAACAAAGCTTGTCTCTTCTCACCATTACAATGAATACACAGTTTGTTTATCTCCTTGTCAATCATCAGCAACGTCAAATCCGGACGACATCGTCAAAATGTAAATTTTGTACCAAACTACTAAACAGCACTGCAAGGAATATGCCATGCAACAGTAAACAAGATTTAAAGAAAACAGTTCGCATGTTTGCTAATTTACCTTCATATAGGCATGGTGAGGTGTAATTATGTATGGCTTGTGTAAGGTGTAGTTCACTGCTGTTGGTGTAGAGTTTTGCCCAAAATTTGAAAATACGAGGCAACTGAGAAAAGTCATTCTTGTGTTGGAGGTAGCATCTTAAGGAAATATGTTTACTCCTTGTTTATCTGTTCATAATATCATAATCAATTACTTTTGTCTTTGTTCTCACCTGCAAACTAAGAGTTTATCGCCTTTAATAGTTTCCTACCTGGTCTCTTTAGTAACAAGGGATTTAAAGCGATGTAAATCTCGGTTGTCATGGCTTGGTCTGGATTCGCAAGTCCCTGAAAACCAACCCACCCAGCTTCATCAGTTGTTGCAAAGTTTATTTTGGTGGGCGCTTAATTACGACTGTAAACGCACTTAACAACAAGACCAATGACTACCTGTTCGTCTCCCTGCATATCAACTGCGTAAACGTAGCATTAAATGCTGATTCTTAAGTACATAAATTGCAAAATATACTTTTATTGACGTGCTGCAAGCTGGAGTTATGTTTTGCAACTGTAATGAAGTTCTAGGTTCCCATTCGTGTTTTCCAATTCAGGAGGAGGCTGAGACCCTCTATCAACAATACCCAACATCTGTAGCTTAGAAGTAAAAAATATCTTAGTTTTTAGATGAATTAAAGTGTACACATCGATTCAGACTTACAAAGCCAGCAACTACTGTCATTAATTGTCCTTCGTTAAGTGTTTTTGAACTTAAGTAAACTAGTTGAATGTTTGTCTTTAGTTTACTTTGCCAAGTGTTCACCATTTTAGGACGTGTCAATCCAAGCAGAGCAGGGTCCAAGGTGTAAACTGTGGAACGAAATGCTTAAATTTTGGTCGTCTGATCTGATCTAGAACTAGCTCAGACAGTATTGTTTATTTACTGAAGCGTTTGGGTTGGGTGATTCTCAATAGCTCCCATGTGAGGACATAATCGTTGGCCTGAAGGTGGAAGGTAGTCCAATCAACAAAAATAACATTGGGACATAGCGGGGGGCATTTCTTCGTAATGAGGTGCAGATCAAGATTCTTCTCGATTTGTACACCTAATATACAGGGCCATCGTCATATTTATACCCTTAACTCGGCTCCAGGCCCTGGAGGCGCACGACAGTTAGGGTAGGTTGTGAAGGGATTGACGTAATCTTAGTTTGACATAATTTGGGTACTCATAGCTTAATTGTTACATTGAGTGCCAACGTGGTTATTCTGTGGAAGGATTTGAGGTTGCGCCAAATTCTGGGTGCCTTTAGCACAAGACCATTCCCTGCTTTCTTTCTCTTTAACTTTCGATAGCTTTAGCAAGGAAAGGTGGCCGACTCCTTTTGTCCACTAAAATTAGAGCTGAAAAACTCACCAATTGTCCCGATAATGAATCTTGTTTTCAGTGCAGACATTGAAATATCCAATTAAGTATGCAACCTTTTCATGTTCCAAGTTCTTTTTGAATTAATCAGTATAAATCTTAGAAATTTGTTATGTTTGCATATATTACTAGTTTCAAGATGCACATATATTACTAGTTTCAAGATGCACATATATTACTAGTTTAAAGATGCACATATATTACTAGTTTAAAGATGCACATATATTACTAGTTTAAAGGTGCACATATATTACTAGTTTAAAGATGCACATATATTACTAGTTTAAAGATGCACATATATTACTAGTTTAAAGATGCACATACATTACTAGTTCAAAGATGCACATATATTACTAGTCTAAAGATGCACATGTATTACTAGTTTAAAGATGCACATTGGACATTCACTTGGTTGTTATCCCGTTGTTAATCAGAACTTCATTTACAATTGCGATTCATCACAAGTTTTTTCATTACATATATCTTCTATCAGGCGCAAGCATTGCTTAATCATCATCTTGCGAGTATGGGGTCAAACCAAGTATTCACTTTTTATGTGTGAAGTGATAATCATAAATCGTTCATAAAAAATTTGCAATAGCTATATCATTAGACCTATCTTGGGTTTGTCAGCCGTACTATTTAATGACCAATGCATGCTGGGCAATCTCAGAAAAACTGATAGCGCCCTTTGAAAACTACACCAATACTCAACAGCCGGTGGTAATATAATCAATAAAAAGCTGAATTATAAATGAATGCACAATGGTCCCTCCATAGCAGTTAAATGTAACCCAACTAACAAAAGAGTAAAAGAAAGTAAGGTTGGATAGTCACGTTAGACTTGATTTCCTGTATTATTAGGCTCTTTTTAACATGACACAAAATACGCAAGCATGCAATAGGAAACGATGCAAATTTATAATCTTGAGATGTGTACAACATTATTTTGTTGGAAATTATTTACTCAAATAACATGATTAAGTTCACGAAATCAAGGTCATGAATGCATAAATGTTTTATCAACGGTATCCATTTCCACCTGCTTAGCCTAACGAGACTTCCAGCGTCAAATCAACATGTTGTCATGACAGTCATTTATATGCCCTATCCATCCCCTTATTTTTTAAAATGCTTTCTGAAATGACTCGTGCATGCAGAATAATTGTCAACTGAAACAACTCTTGGTACACTTGAACCTGTGAGGTAATTTTTGAAAGCTGAAAGGATCAGAAATCTAAGGACACACTTGTAATTATACAACGAATGTAATAAGTCATCAAGCAAAATTAACCATTTGCATTGCGCAAGTTCAATGGTACAGTGCCTGTTTATTTCTGTTTTGTTTGCTATGATTGCATATTGATGATATTGATTTTATAGCACATAAAAACTCTGTGGAGCCAATTGTTTACTTTGCTAATTATCGGTTGACATAGTCGTTTTACTCCAGGACCAATTATCTTTCTCCAAATTTCTACACAAAGTCTTAGTGAGGATAAATGAAAATAAAACAGACGTCCTTGGTTCTTCGATATAAACCATGATCATTATGTGTGCACATGGAAGGAGACTTCTAAAGGGCAATTGGTTTTCAAATAGATATACACACACACACACATATATAGATATATACACACACACACACACATATATATATATATATATATATATATATATATAATAACTCAACAAGCCAACACTCACCATATACTCAAAAAATACAATCTTCACAAAGAGTTGATTTTTTGAGTAATTATAAATCTTTATACACTTACTGTGATTGGGCTTGGGCTT
>JANTCA010035577.1:0-12955 GCA_024741275.1 Chironex yamaguchii
TTGTGAGTTATTTAGTGTCACTGGGAGCTCTACGTGAAAACAGGGTTTATTAACAGACTTCAAGAAGTTCCCCACAACCTTACATAATATAACTTCTATTACATAACAGGTGGTACTAGACCAGTTATTTCCTGGATTTAGGACATAATAAGAGCACAATACCTTTTAACCATAAACACAAGCACTTCCCACAAACCAAGTTGAAATACATTGACAACCGTTGTTTTGTTTACACACAATTTGTGCAATCAACAAAAATAAATACAACAGTTAAATCGACGTTAATAAGCCCATGATAAATACGTAAACAATAATTTTAAAAATATGATGTTTACTCAGAAATCGTTAATTTCCTTAAATATTACGGGGCTCCAGTGATTGTGCTTTACTATAATTTGCCATAGCACTCAACTGTGATTTTGGTTTTCAAAATCTGGCGCTCAGTTAACTGCCAGTTAACTGATTATTCTAACATTTCAGGTAAAACACGTTACCTGAGAAAAACGTATCTTTTAAAAAAGAACGTTAATTTGATCACCCAATCTTAAGGTCGTGCGAATTACTGTATATAATCTAGTTTGTGCAAGAAGATAACTACTTTATGTTGGAGTTAATCAATCGATACAAAATATTATAACTAACTCAACAACTAAATCGACTGACATGGGATTGAATGCCAATTCGATCAAACAAATACATGAAATATAAATTAATGTCAATTGAAAATTTCAATAGCCAGACGTACCATACAATACAAACTACTTACAAATATGCACCAAATATAGCATTACATACTAAAGTAGTACACTTCATGACAAGTGCACCTCCCGAACAAAAATAAATAGAGATTTGCCTTAGTTGAAGTGGTAGAGTACTGTATTTCAGAATTGCCTGCCACAAAAAATCAAGGACTAGAAGTCAAAGACCTCGGAATCAAAGACCTTAGTGTCAAATACATTGGAATCAAATACCTTAATGTCAAAGTCCCTGGAATCAAAGACCTTAAAGTCAAATACCTCGGAATCAAAGACCTTAAAGCCAAATACCTCGGAATCAAAGACCTTACAGTTAAATACATTGGAATCAAAGACCTTAATGTCAAATACCTCGGAATCAAAGACCTTAAAGTCAAATACCTCGGAATCAAAGACCTTACAGTCAAATACATTGGAATCAAAGACCACCCTGGAGTCAAAGACCTTAAAGTCAAATACCTCGGAATCAAAGACCTTAATGTCAAAGACCCTGGAATCAAATACCTTAAAGTCAAATACCCTGGAATCAAATACCTTAAAGTCAAATACCTCGGAATCAAAGACCTTAAAGTCAAATACCTCGGAATCAAAGACCTTACAGTCAAATACATTGGAATCAAAGACCACCCTGGAGTCAAAGACCTTAAAGTCAAATACCTCAGAATCAAAGACCTTACAGTCAAATACATTGGAATCAAGGACCACCCTGGAGTCAAAGACCTTACAGTCAAGGACCTTCTAATTAAAAATCTTGAAGTTTGCGAGCTCGAAATTAAAGACCTGGAGGTCAAAGACTTTTACACCAAGAGCCTTGCGGTCAAAGACCTTGAAGTCAGGGACCCTGAAATTAAAGACATTGAAGTCGAAAACCTTTACACCAAAGACCTTGAAGTCAAAGACCTTGAAGTCAAAGACCTTTCAGTCAAGGACCTTGGATACAGTATCACGCTTGCACTAGTGACATAGTAGCATAATACTGCATTTTAGTACTGCCAGCAACCTACAAAGGTAGTAATAAATGCACTAGATATACAGTCCAGAGATCCTGATGTAAAGCTCAGGTAGTCAAGGTTTATATTCTTACTTCGGCCCTGATTTTCATACAAACAAGGTACATCTGCAAAGTAATATTAGTCAAAAGGGAAAATCGATTCCTGAGCAATCAGTAGCCTCTTCCAAAATAACTACAATTGAAATCGCATTTGAAAAATACATGGAAATAAAATCAAGCGTAAGGACACCATTGAGAACTGAACAGCTCATGTGTACCATAGGACTACATGAGAAATAATATTAAATACATGAAGGAAATAAATGAAACAGCCCATCCATTAATTCTCGAAATATAACCATGAGCCAGCATATTTTCTCTTTAAAAGAATGAGAAATGGTTTTAAATGATTTTTAAAATACATTTGCTATTTGGAATTTATGATATACAGTTGGATCAAGGTGGTACCCTGTCTTACACTTGTGTACTGCACAAAAACATCAAATTCCAATAAAGTTTCTCTATAGCTTTGATCCTAAATTTACTCCCAATAGTTTTGCTTTATCTCTCACTGACTGCCTGCGTGATATCACTTCATTAAATACTTTAGCAACAAAATCTAAATGCTCTGGTGGGCAACGCTTATGTACAGGCAGATAAATGACATGATCAATTAAGAACTTAGCACACGCTAGATTATTCTGTAATGGTTCAGAAATAACTGGCATTTTTGCAAATGATGACCCAGTTCCAGCACTCCTAATGGCATATGAATCTGGCACTGATATTGGAGATGTCTTGCATGTCTCAATAGATGACAAAGTCCTTGGAAAACTAGGATTTGTATCCTCTTTGTAATCTATGTGATCCTGAGGTAAACAGCTATTTTCTTTGGTCCCAATTATACTTTGACTAGAGACTTCAGGGGATTCACTAGCATACACTTGAACAGCATATCCAACAATTTTATCATGTTCTTTATTACTAGATAAATTCCCTGGTATTTCATAGTCCTTCTTATGATTTGGTGAATATTCAATACCTTCAACCCTTGCACTGTCTTCGTGTTCACAATGACTGAGTAACTGCATTGTGCATTCACTTCCAAATTTAGCATCAACACAAGGATGACTGGTTGGTTTTGACATTTCATTAAAGCCATCCTTCTCATCAAGTGAAATTAGATCAGAATTACATTGTAATAATGGAGTATGCAAAGTACTGCTAGGCTTAGTAACCCCCCAAGATGAAGCTGACAATGCATCACTAGAATGACTAGCAACATGATTAAATGTAGCTTTTCCCACCGGTTTGTAAGTCATGGTTGATTCCTGCTTGTCTTTCTCTGATGTTGGTTGAGTGCCTTCAACAGCAATAAGTTGTGTGGCTCCTCCAGCTGCCTCTACACCACTGTGAATGAGTTCTTTGACAACAGCATCTGGGTCATCCTTAATTAAAGTGTACAGAAAGGAATATTAGTGTTAGGCAACAATTGGCATAAAGTAACTTAGTGAGAACATTGTTGAATACATTTCTGCAGCTCTTCCAAAAACCATCACATATT
This sequence comes from Chironex yamaguchii, assembly GCA_024741275.1. Lineage (NCBI taxonomy): Eukaryota > Metazoa > Cnidaria > Cubozoa > Chirodropida > Chirodropidae > Chironex > Chironex yamaguchii. The sequence goes on from JANTCA010035577.1 coordinate 3,311, forward strand.
GTTTTCAGATCTGCAGATAGGATGATTTTTATGCTGTCAATATGCATGCATGCACAATCGTACCATATTTTACTGTGTTGTATTGTATTGTATAGCATTTTATTGTAACTTACTAAATCAAATTGTACTGTACTGTACTGTCCGTTGTATTACAATGTATAATATCAAATCATCGCATATTATATTGTATTGTACATATATATATTAAAATTTAATATTTTCAGCTCAACTTTGATAAGGTCTTAGTAAAACACTTTATTTAGCTCAGACAAGAGATGATTACAGTATTCAATAATTGATTAGATTTAATGATTCAAGATGTCCTTGTGAATTTATTCTATCTTAAATAGATCTTTAAGTCAGTACAAAAGAAATAATCTAATATCAGCTATGTTACCCACAATGTCACCTCTTCTCCAGCCTGTCGTCTTTCAGCAATTTCATTTATTGGACTCAAGATATCATTAACAAAAGTGTCAGATAAAATAGATAAAAGTCATTCACACAAGAATGCAATGCACTTAGGTTTGGTGATCTCTGTGTGTATGATTTCAACAAAAACGCCTTTACAGAGGATTGATGTAGATGAAATGAAACTAATGAGATGTGATCAATGGAATGTAGTTTATCAAGCAATTTCTAGATGGGGAGTTTCTAGAATAAACTTTAGAATAAGTTTTTTATTGAAAATTCATTCCTTCTTAAGGTCTCCAAACACCACTTGTCTGAACAATATCAACTTCACTACTATTTTTTCACATGACATGGAAAGCCCACTCAGTGGATATCCATATATTTCGTTTCACTTTCTTTCCATAACACAGTAAAGGTGAACTTTATTACAAGAACAGATACTGAAGGCAAGGGAAAATAATACACAAAAAGGCAGGCCTTTCATTAAAAATATGAATCAAATAGACTATGCAACCCAGTATTTACTATCAGTAAAGAACTTAGCAAAACTTAATCAAGATTGTGGTCATCATCAATTCACTTCACTTTGAGTCATCCTTCACTGATTAAGGTAAAACAAGAAAGATGTTTTTACACCACACTTTACACTCTTTTACTGCAGCATGAAGATGTGGTTCCCAGATGCCTGTATCCTTGTGTACTCTATAGCAAGTAAAGCTCAAATATGGAGTAAAATTGTCAAGTTTGAAATTTTTTTTAGTGTTGTCTTGCTGTACTTCTGCACCCATATAAACATTCACTCGCAATATAAAACCTAAGATAACAATACTTCAGTTACACATATTGTACATTCAATATCTTCCCAATTCAGTATTTTTGGGAATTAAACTGTACAGGACAATGATACTTATGGTAGAAAGTTTCCATGTATGTCATCAAGTGAAGTCTATCAAAACAATTTATGAGATAACAAAGTCATGAAGAAAATAGCTAAGAACGGAATAGCTAGGAGGATAGTCATAATAATCCAGGCTAATATGGAACATAGATAATGATTATGATAATAATGATTGGCAATGACAATGATAGTTATGATGATTGATAATGATGACAATAATTAATGAAAAAAGTGTTCAATGATACAGCTAAAAGTTCATAACACATTTATGAAATTGTGTCAGAGAACACATTTAAAAATAAGGATTCCTTACCACTAACACAGGAAACAGCCAATGATGCTCTACATGTTTATTGTATCCAGGTAAATATGTTAGCTCAAGTCTCAGACAATTAATGAAATTATTAATCTTTTCAAGACAGTCCTCTCTGTCTTTAATTGAGTAGTTCTCAAGCCTTTTCTTTAATAAAATCAATTGTGGAGTGCAGGGAGTGTACCTAATTTGTTGTTTCAGGTCACCTGGAAAGCCTCCAAAGACAGCTAAAGCAACTTTTTTATTGTCAAATCCTACCATCCTGATAAGTCGTAAGAACATCCATAGAATAAATGGTACATTTATAATAAACATACCAGAAGCATATCTGCACAATTTTCTATAAAATATCCATCTTGGCTGAACATGATATTGTGATTGTACTGACCTCATTCTATTACATATGTAAGTATCCCTGACAACAGATATTGCTCCTCCAAAACATGTTGTATGCTTAATTGACCCAAAACTATAAAATGCGACATCTGCACCAGACTGACTTAGGCATTTGGGTCCAGTGAAAGCTTGAGCACAGTCCTCAGCTAACAAAATATTGTGATGCCTTGCGATTTCTACTACAGTTCTATTGTTAAATCGCTTTCCATATAAATGGGTAACTAGGATAAGAACGGTCTTTGGAGATATTGATTGCCCTAGTTGATGATAATTTGGCTCAAGTGATAGTAACTGTAAGTCAATAGGTTTCACCACTAGTCCATGATAACTGGCAATTTTTGCCATGTCACCAATATTAACAGCTGACATGATAATTTCACATCCTGTTGGAAACTTCATTGCAGTTAGAAACAAGTCAAATGCACTACGTACAGAAAGAGACACTAAGTATTCAGCTGATCCACCCAACATCTCTTCAATTTCATTTTGAATTTGGCAGCTGTCTTTCAAAGTGAACATATTGAAAAATGTTTCCAGAACACCTCTCCAACTGATATCTAAAACAACAAGGCAGATGACAAAATATGCTCAAAACATCTGTCTTTGAAATTAAAAAATGATTGTAGAGATGCAATCATCAAATCATGACCTCTTAAAATTCACCTATGAGAAACAACTTCCCGGTAGCTCAGTTGTCAGGGTATACGCCTGGTAAACAGAAGGTTGCAGGTTCAGTCGCTGCCCTTGACATAGAATTAACCAGAAAAACAACAATTTGACTTTCAATACTAGAAAACACACAAGGACATAAGTCAAGGGTTATAAAACTGGTGGTCATTAAATTGGTGACCCCAACATGACTTATCATATGCCCAGGGCAGAGACCAAACCTGCGACCTTCTGCTTAGTGAGCAGATACTCACAACTGAGCTACCAGCACATTGCTTTTCATAGGTGAATTTTAAGAGGTCATGATTTGATGATTGCATCACTACATGATTAACCTGTCAATACTTGACTTACAAAGTTTCTCAAAGACAACTGAAGTCCATAGACAGAAGCAAACAATTAACATCATTATCATTTTTATAATATTTTATACAGTGGCATTTTTCCATGCTTACATGTCACAGATGGATTGACCTTTAAACTTATCTACTAAAGAATCTCCCTGTCTCTAATTTTCCCTGCATGCAAACCTAAATGCTAAGCATGACATGCATAGTGTGATTTTCGTTATGGGTATGTGTGCCATTGGTTGTTTTGCTAAAAATGGAGCTAGGTACAGAATGAAATTCAGTCAGTCACTGGGTACTAACAAATTTCTTAAATCCAATCTCATCTATAATGTTGCTTATTTTATAAACACCCCAGTATCATTTTAAAAATCATTGTTATAGTTGTAAAAATATGAGACTACATCAATTGGAAGCTGAAGAATATTGTCTATAAAAGCCTATAAAGACAAATATATTGTGACAAAAGTGAGAAATGTATTGGAAAATATTATAAAGATGTTTGAATAATGTTTAAAGAAGATAATTTCATAATGAAAACATCACTGTCATCACAATAGACTTCACGGAGATACCGTTCAGAAATATCATTTTAGTAAAAAGTATCAATGTAACATTGAGGAAATGTCAGTTCATGCATGGAAAGCAAAATTCATAGTTCTAGTAAGCAACTTCAATCAATTTGGGTTCCTATTACCATTTTCAACATTTGTGTCTAATTCATACAGTGAAGTACTGTTTAAGTAGATCAATCATGAATTGATGACCACCAGGGGCAGATTTAGGCTTCTACAATAGTTACTGAAATATTCAATGCCCACTTGTTTCAAAGAAATAAGTGTTTGAGAGCATAACCACTGAGAAATAATGTTAAGGGAAAAGTTTAGATATTTAAGTTGAAATCATTATGACAAAAAGGCATGCCTCCAAGCCACGAGTAAAACTAACTCCACGCCCTAGATCTTCAGGCTTAAATGCATCAAATGCACCGTGGCCCCTCCCTCCAATGCTCCTTTCTATACATTTACCCGCATATGCCATGCCATCAATTTCGCAATTTAAAATAGGCAAGAACCCAGTCTGATTTGGTGATCATTTTTATATTCATCCACTCTACACGCTATCCATGTCAGACATACAAGTATAAATACAAAAGAATGCATCGGATTCTGGACCAAACAACTGTGTATAACTTGCTTAAAATTCGTAAACATAAGGTCAAGTCTTCCTGAGTCTCCATTCTCAATTAATAAACGCTTAGAAATCTACGCCCCTGTGCTCGGTATTTCATCAATTAGCCTTGACTGGTTCTGCGGTCGATTGTACAAACGAAGTAAACAATTCCTGGGCTACTGAACTGTTATCAACATAGACAACAAATGCAACACAATTTACCAACTGCTTGCTAAATTTCGGGATAATCGCGTGAGTAAAGATGAAAACAGTTTGTAACATAACTACACCTATAACAGAAATAGTCTATCGCAATCTTAAAGAGTTTACGAAATCATGTTCAACTAATAACCACATGAACACTGGAATTCAATAATACTTACCTATGAAATTGGCTCCGTACGACCCTGGTAAAAGTGCCATTGTCAGATTTAGCAATCATTAGCTGTACTTTTGAGCATTTAATGATAAGAAATCCTTATGAATGAAAGGAAAGCAAGAATCGTTTGATAGCAACAGCATACAGCATAAACAACAATTATGAAAACGAGGCTACGTTAAAGAGTTGAAGTTGACATTCAGTAAGTGATAGTATTATTTCATTGAAGGTAATTTATTTACACAAAAATTGTTTGCGATCAAAGAGCTACTGAGTTGTATGGGGGTCTATGAGCCCCCACTATTTTGAAAGTGCAATAATTAAGATTCATGCTGGATTTTCGTGACCTAAGAAAGTAAAGAAGTTCAGATATTTAAAATTACAATATGTGTGTCTGGGGGACACGTCAATTTATTTTACCAATGTAACATAAAAAGCAGTAAATTAAAAAGATACCGTAAATCCTCGAATTAGCCCCTGGGGACTTATTTATTTTTGATATATTTGGAGGGGGGCTTATTCAAAAAAGAAAAATTTAGATATAAAGTTAGTTTGCAATCTCTACGATTGATTTGGTAAAATAACTCCTTCCTACTGATTATAAAATAGCCAAAGGAGTACAAGTATGTTTCGATATGAATTACAAAGTGAAGTTTATATCTTCAATTTGATGACATCATATATATAAGGAAATGTGGTACCATAAGGTAGGAGAACTGTTGTGCACTAAGGACGATTGTGAAAAGGCCATGCAATATGACCGTACTGCAATTGAAGTTTATTAGTCACGATGCCATGAAAAAAATGAGTAATTAGTTGGTCATACTCCGATTGAAATTCGCAACTGATAAACAATTTGTAGTTCTAAGGTGGGGGCTTATTTGAGGGAAGGGCTTATTTGAGAGGGGCAATTAGAGGATTTACGGTATCTCCTAATCGATCACTCTGTGACGTCTCATTTTGTCATGCCTGTGAGTTGATTGTCTGACAAATCTTATAACTCACTACCTGAGTGCCAAAGGTCAACAAAATATTTTCTTCCGAGCAAGGAACGAACATTTCACACTTCCTGGCAGCTCATTAAATTTATAGCACAGTCTTCAATTCATCTTTTTGATAGTAATTCTAGTGATGTGTTGTCAGCTTCACCTCGGAGGGTTACTGAGCCTAGTAGTACTTTGAATACTCCATTATTATAATGTTATTATAATTTTAATTTATAACTAGAAGCACTCCGAGAGCGCAAACCTCCGCCAAGCCAGTATAACTATTCAATTAACATGGGTTTCCATGTTAACATGGTAACTGGATTATCTCTCACTAGCTCTATGAAGGCTACATTAGCGAAAAAATGATGCAGAGTCCAGGATTTCATTCGGATCATTCCCAAAATTTAATGGGATGTCACTTGGATTAAGACAGATCGTCTGATTTTTTTCATGAGGATCCGTCCCATACGTTTTGCGTAATCCTGCTGACAAACAGACAAACAAACAAACGGACAGACAAACAGAAGGTGATCCGGATCACCACCAAAAGTTAATCATCTTTAAGCTAGCCCATTTTTGACCTATCCTGAAATTTTTGTTAAACAAATTTCCGTCCATAACTTTTTGAGTTACTTACCTAACAAACAAACAAACAAACAAATAGGTAAATAAACCAAGCAACCAAGAAACAAACCCTGATGAAAACATAACCTTTCTGGCGGAATGACTTCGAAAAAAGGGATGACTTCAACAAAATCTCAAAATCAAATCGTCTTCTTCGTGTTGATGCTAAACTTCGAAGTGAATGCATTGTTCTTCCACTCGTTGCTTTTTGTGCATCTGCACAAGTTCTAGTCTTTGTTCTCCCTTCTATTTTGATGCTTGTAATACATCATGCTGTCCTTGAACTATTCATTGAAGCATTCACTCTGACATATGCGAAGTTTTTTCATTATTATCACCATAATGTTTACAATAGCTCAATAATAGCAAGAGATAATGAAAGATTGCAACGTGGTGAAAATACCCTGCAATTTCCAACATATTTCTGTGTTGAAAGGTATCCACACACCTGTATTTACGCCCTTGACTAATTAGTCAACTAATTAATAACCGAGATAGCCAAGTAATAAATCACCCAAAAGAATGGGTTATTCTATCTAACTTTCCATGTACGTTTTCTCATTACGAATTTTGGGGTCAATTTCATGTCGGAAACCGTTTTCTGTTCGCACTATACGAATCCGTATGACGTAGTTTGAAGTGATGTACTCGACCAGTAACCAAAATCACCCATTTCACTTAATGGTAGCCAAAGAGGTTGGCTTAAAGAGAAAGTGTTCGATTTTGTCACCGTATTTTCAATTCACATCAAAAGTTAGGAGTTCCAATAATAAAGCCGTTGGCTTTAAATTTATTCAAGGGTATGCACCCATCAGAATTTCAATTTTTATGGCTTGCAAGGTCATTTGAAGGGCATGTTTTGTCAGAGTTCCTCATTTTAGTAGTCCATATCACACTGAGACGTAACAGCAGTTGAACATAACTATTTTCATTTTGGGAGGAGTTTTCAGTAAAAAATTTCATTTGTAACCTTGTTTGGATTGCAAAGATATCGTAAACTTCGATGACCCAAAAACTAGTCATTAACTATACAATACGGCAGTGGTGATTTAAAGCAAGTAGCAAACTCCTAAGTGCAAAGAGAAGATACAACTTTCCACGAGAATTAATCAAGCAATCAATGTATGATTGAAGTCTACATTTCTGCAATTCTATCGATGCTTTAGGACTTCCTTACCAAACGGGTATTTTCGCCTAAGAAGTAAATTAAGGGCTAAAGAATTCCTACAAGGCTTAGGATGGGATGCTTAAAATATATTGTAGGAAGCAAGACAATTTTGTTGATGCGACATGATTGAAGGACGTTGACAGTTCAAACGTCAGTGGATCTAGTGACAACTGGCACTATATGTTAAATTTAAAGGTTTGCATCCGTATAAATGCCATTTAGATATTCAGGTGTCTTAATTCTGCATTTACTGTCACTTTCAAAATCAAGACTATGATTATAACCATTAGTCATCGTAGGACACAATGATCTATACTCACCAACATCTTTGATGACCATCATTGTAAACATAGTAATCATCTTCATGGGCCATGATCACCATCATCATTATCATTGATCTTCAATTATATTTAGAATCATCACCATCTCAATAGCAATAAATGATCATCAACAATGATTACCATTGTCATCATTTTTATCATCACAACCAACATCATCATTGACCCATAATCATATTGATAATTATCATCACCACTGTCATGATCATGGTTATCATCATCAACTTCATAACACTATCGCTATCGAGCTTTAATTATATTCATAGCTATTGTCAATGCAATAAAAAATTGATAATCACCATCACCTTTAATAATTATCACTGTCATCATAACCATCATCTTCTTCCTCGACAGGGTCAAATTTGACCTTTGGCCGCCCCCAAAGCATGTTGGATAATTGCCCTCCAGCCCCCTCTGTCCTCCGCTGCCCGCATACAGTTCCTCATGCTCGTGCCCGTCCACCTGCAGATGTCATCAGTGATGACTGCAGACGGGGCCTTCCTCTGCTTCGGTGATTCTCTAGACTACCGAACAGCACTCTTCTGGTTAGTTCAAAGCCACCTGGTCGACATAGATGACCAAAGTATGTCAGCTTTCTCTTCATAACAACACCAAGTAGCTCCCTGTTAACCCCCAGCTCTTCTAGAATGCTCTTATCCGACCTCTTCTCAGTCCAACTTATACAAAGCATTCGTAGCCACAACCACATCTCTGTCGAACCGATCTTCTTTTCATCTTTTACCTTAATTGTACAACCCTCTGCTCCATAATCTTCATAACAAACATCAAAATTATTCATTGCCATCATTAATAGCCACCAACATCATCATAAATACTATCATCACAACCATCAGTGAAAATATTTACTGTTATCATTATCACCTCTAGCATCATTGATTCTCAATCATATTTATAATCATTACTATCACAATTATCAAAATATTTTTTCCCCACCATCAATTTTGCAATGATTATTATAATTATTATGATCACCACAATCATGAGGTCTGCTTTACCTATTCTGAGCTTATAAATAAGAAGTAGTGTTTATTTGACTCTTTTGTATTCGTGCACCATACATGATTACGTTAAGCTGATTTATGCTATGCCCCGTTTTTTACAGCCTGTGCAGATTAAAAACGATGGTTCTGTGTGTGATTCTATCTTTATGTGATATATTGTAATTGATTGTTTATCAGGAAGATGTTAATTGCTGTCGAATAAACCAGGATGAATGGATATCTGGCCTTTATGGTTTCTTTGGCATGCCTTGCCTGTGTGTTGCTAATTTGGGATCATGTTTTGATACCATTACTGATCATCATTATCAGTATGGTCATCAGTAACACCACCACAATCCTACCATCCTACATCATAACCATAAACAACAATTGTTTTTATCATTATCACAATCATTATCATCATTGATCACTATTACCATCATTATCATCATCATCATCATCATCATCATCAAAATGTTTGATCAGTCAACCCCACTTTTACTGATCATCATAATCATAATTATCACCATAACTAATACTTAATAGTCATCTCTTTTCACTCTTTCCAAAATGTCACTGAAGTTGGCACCTTGCACATTAGGCCTAAAAGCAGTAATGTGCTCTGCTGCTTCACAGAAATTTCGTGCTTTCAGGCTAGTATAAAACCAACAAAGTATACAGTTGGTAATTTTGCTTTCCTTGCAAAGATGAGGAAAATTCATCTGCAAATTTTTGACCTCCAAGGCCTTAGTCATGTGTCAAAAGTGTTGTGGTCTTGTCTGAGAGAAGTGCTGGGATTGTTCCCTTGTAGCCAGAACATTAATCACCATACGTATGTATGTGTACTTTGCAGTCCCTCACATTAATCACCATACGTATGTATGTGTACTTTGCAGTCCCTCACATTAATCACCATACGTATGTATGTGTACTTTG
>JANTCA010035588.1:0-20586 GCA_024741275.1 Chironex yamaguchii
ATCTTAATTCAAATTATCAGAGAAAATCGAACAAATATAAAGCCCTTTGCCAAGAACTTGCAGAAAATTATAATGTTTAATTCATTAATTTCTGTTCTGCTGATATAGTTTAACTATACTTTATGTTATAAAAAGAAGGAATGTTGAGATCGGAAACAAGCGTCTCGTGATATGAAAAGCGATCTTCAATTCTCATTATCAAGTTTATCATTAGACGACGCTTTCCACTGGGTGTTGCATCATCCACATACTGTCTAATGCCTCTGAATATAAAGAATGTCTATATCCTCTAACTTGAAAACTGTGCAGCTAATTGTCTGCTTAATACTTTGTTTTATATCATATTCATCACTGAAGCCCAATGTTAGCTGTTAACTTTCTTCTTAATCACTTTCCAAGCCTTATTATTCTTCCTTTACTCATGCAACTACTTGTATGGTAGTGGTCATTTGACCTTGTAATGAGTGACTCAATTAAATATTATTAAAGCACTTCATACTTGGGAGAACGAAGTAATTGCTAATATGACTTCATGTGAGTGAAAATACAGCAAAAACATAAGACAGACACAACCTTGAAAAAGTTAATACAAACTTGTACCTTTGATTTTGGTTTAAGTAGTTTATCTGTTGCCAAAGTAATATCATCTGGTATTTCAGCAGAATCATCAGCTTCATTTACTAATTCATCATCATTTTCACTTTCATCTGCAGAAAAGAGATCTCTGTTTTGAAATATTGCCAGAGAATCTCCTTCTTCTTCCTTGCCTTCATTATCAGCAGCCATAGGTTCTTCTCCTACATTTTGTTCTTTAGACCTAGTCCTATATTCTTTAAGTCTCTCTTGCAGCTGAGCTGATCTTTCTAGTTTTTCTTTTTGTCTTGAGGATGTTTTCCTTTCAGAAACAGAAGATCTATTGTATGAACAATAACTAGTGTCCCCCTCATTATTAGTTTTCTGGTTATGTCTGTCTTCTACATCAGACCCATCTGAGTCATCATCTACCAATGCTTTTCTGGATTTCTTCTGTATTTTTGTTTTCCTGTTTTTAAGGTTAGAATCACCAATGTCACTCTCTGAATCAATGTCCAGCGATTTCTTAGAAACCTCTTTGAGCTCATCCTCTGTTTCACCATCAAGATCCTTTAAGATTGTTCTCTTATTTGATTTGCTGTGTCTTTTGACAATAAGACAGTCTTCATCGCTGTCTACACTATCAGTCTGATCCTTTAAATCAGTGGAGACTGATAATTCTCCATCCAATCTGGCAGGATGTGGTTGAAATTGCTCCTGGAATAACAGTCAAAGGAAGTTATCAACTTAATGAGACGTATGAAATGTGTATTTAAATTCTGTTATCTTCTGCAGCAACTTGATAAAAACTACTAGAAAATACATATGCAAATGGGTAAAGACTTTTATCAATTTAAATACATTTAAATAAAAAATTTCAGGGAAAACTCAACTATGACCTATCATGGAACGAAATTTACACCAAACAAAACACGTTCCTGTAAAATAGCAACAAATAATAATATGCAGCATAATATAAGCAAAAATTTGCAATTGACACGTGTACAACACTAAGGCTGCAGCATGCATTACCAGAATAACTAGTTATTTATCAGGCAGATGCAGTGATAAAGAGCTGCATGGTCGTGGATGCAATCTACCAGTCATCACATAAAAACGTCAAGGTTATTCCTGCCGACATAACTGACTAGCTTGGTTGAATCAACCAGGAGACATTGCCCTCCTTGCAAAACGCATTTGGTCTGTACGCTACACAAGGCTTCAGGCGAATAATCACTGAGCTCTTTTCGTTACTCCATTAGCTTAGAATCTACTAAGTCACGACATCATAGCTGAAGACTGCAATGCGCAAGGTTAAACAGTTTGTCTGCTAATATTCATATCTCGCAACATTTGCCTTTATGTTAATCGAAATTGTCATACAGAAAGCAAAGAAAGATTTCAGCATAACATATTTCTTACCTGATTTACCGGAAGAACCTCTGAAATGAAGGTGTCGACTACGACAGCGGCCATTATGCATGCACACAAGACAACCCCTTAAGCCTTTTGGCCCTTGGATAACACAAAATCATGGGAGTTTGCGCGCCATTCAAAAATCAAAACAAACTTCGCGCCAAATATTGACGCATGCTTGACAGAGTTCAAAATGGTGATCGATCTTTTGGTGTGGATGAAAGCATAGTTAATCAGTGTCCTTTGATTAACTATGATGGAAGCGCATGTCATTGAAAAACACTGTCTAAGACCACAAGTTCCATACTTATGTCGATAATCTGGTTGCGCCACAATATCCTCTTGAAGAGGGTAATTGAGAGTTCTACTTTCAGCTGACATCTAAATAACTGGTGTAAATAACAAGCGTCGTCCGAGTCGCTTTCAACGAGATATACGATGGAAGTTACTGTCATTTCTATTTTACAGTTATTTCTATTTCCTGCAATGCATTTTTTCATTAAAAGTATGATTTTGGTTCGTACACATGTACTTCAAATTAAATTAAGCTGCACAGAACCAGGTGTACAATTCTGATAATCAACATTATCTCATTGGCTCTAAAGAAGAGGTCTTCTCAGACATGGACGGCCAAAACTTTTATCTTGTGTTCGATGTACCACCTGAAGTATCGAAGTTGTTCGCTTTTACAGCAAGGAAACCAAGCTATGCAATTTTTAGGTTCTTACCAGTTACAAAACTCATTGACAAAGGTTTGTTTGTAACAATGAAAGTTTGCTTTGAAGTTTCAACATTAAAATTAAGCGACTGCGAGGACTTTGCAAGCGGTCAAGCGTCAGCTATGGTAGACAAGAGTAATTCAGTGTGGTCAAGGGTAAAGATAGAAGCCCCAAACCGCATATTAATGAGGTGATTCTGTGACATAGTTGAAACATGAGTACTAATTCAAATGAAGTATTTGCCATCAAATTTGATAATCATCGTAGGGAACATCACAATGACAAATGTCATAAAGAGAAGTTGAAGCAAAAGAAGCTTTTTGTTTAGTCGCACGTTAGTCATACCAGGATTATGTAGTATATGTTAAAAGCTTACAGTCTAATTTGTTAAATATATAAATGAGGCGGAAATAATTAAGGAGAACAGATTAGGACCGTTACAAATAATTAATTATACAGTTATCACGAGGCGTCGTGCTGGATTAAAAGCAAAATATTCATATACGCAAGTTCCACTAGTATAAATTAATTACTTGAGCTTGCTTCACATGTAGGTCAAAACGATCTCTAGTGTTCTAGACTACTTTCAACAAAGGACCAGCACCAGCTTGAAGATTATTGAGGTCGCTTTAAATTATTCTTAACAAAACTCACTGTTTCAGATTCAGACGGAGTTTACACAGCCTAAAGGTTGAAGACAGATGAAAGGGTGTGACGGTTTTGTTACCCTTTCAATTTTTGCTTTTCCGAGAGACAAATCATACATCAAGGGCGGGGCTGAACCCGCGACCTTCTGTTCCGCGGGCAGATGCTCTGGCAACTGAGCTACCGGGATGTTGCCTCTCAGGTCATGACTTCATGAGTCACTACAAGGGTACTGTGACTATTTTGAACTAAAGGTGAACGAGATTCCCTGTTCTGAACACTGTACGCATGCCACGGCTCGCCGGCCTAGGCCATCGATCTCCAAGACTCATTTTGAGAACAGTGCTTGAACACGGTCTATAGAGTTACCACTCAAGACTTTACTTGTTCCTGTACTACAGAATACAGCTCGACCGATTTTGTGCTCGTACAACCCTGTTTCTCGATTCTGGATGTTTTTGATCCGTGATCAATGAGGTATAAGAATAGCTAGAGGGTCAACTCGAGGCTTCTCGCATGCTGACAACGAGAAGCCTTCGAAACGACGTCTGAAACGAGGTTTGTACGGCAAAAAGTCCGTAGCTGCGATAGTGAACAAACCAATTTGATGGAAAGAGCTGTGAACACAAATTGGGTTTTCGATTCTGGTAGCAGGAAAAATAGCAGCGATAAGCGCTGAGATGAAGTAAAAACAACAATGTAAGCAAACAAGTGTCATCTTTTAATTTGTAACTCGATTTGTATTTAGAGATTACCGTCGATTATTACAGTCGTTAAGTAAAGTTACTTAATAACTGCGGCTATATGTTCTCTTTATTCATTGTATGGATACAGTAATCATCTATACTGAAGTAAAGTGTTTATAATAGCTATAAGGTGTTATGTTAATTTAAAAGCAGTTGTGCTATTTAAATGTGATTTTAAATGTAGGGATCTTGTGCTCAAATGAAATCAGTGGGTACAATATCTAGTACTCAAAATGTGTCATAGTTTTGAGTCATAGCTATAGTAACAAAATCTTCATCTTAAATAATGTCATTTGGACATTCTTTATTATGGAATGGAATATTCAGTCAAAGTGAGGTTACGCAGCTAGTATTATCACTGCATTTCTTGAGACGGCAAAACTGAATGTTTACAAGAGAAAGTCCGTGAAGACAGTCGAAAAGGCAACTCGCATGTCATATTTGATTATTTTATTGTATGCAATATACAATGTAAATCCGTTTTAGTTGTATGGATCTCTTCTAGGGTAAAAGGCAAGGGAAATTGTACTCCAGCTTCATCAATTTCACCTGATCTCACGTCGATTTTCATTAAATTCTGACAGCTTTAACCCTCGACATTATCCTGCCAAAGTCTACACTCTTCATTTTCTCATTTTGTCGATCCTGACAATTAAAAATAATGCAAGCTAACGCTATTCTCAAATTCAACACAAGCACATGCCGACAGCATACAACGTATAACGGGAATCTTTTGCCGCACAAACGGAGGCTTTAACCTCGCTCTAGCTTTTCCGTGATCCTTTGACAACCTCGTTTTTGGCTCTTTGTAAAGCGCATGCGATTCAAAGATGGCTCAACACAGACGATCCGAACTGATCGGCTCAACACTACGTGTAACTTGAATTTTGTTTAGTGTCAACTTTATATTATTTCACGACAGTGCCATACGATAATTGACGCCATGGATCCGGAGTTACTCAAAGGGCTTGATGCCTTCAAAAAAAGGAGTTTAGCAAACCCATCCGTCGAAAACAGTAGAAGGTCTTCAGGCTCCGCATCACAACCAAAACCAAGTGGCAGTCGGCCAATTAAAAAGTTCAAACAGAAAGCGTTACCCCATCAGCTGCTACAACAGGCTAAAAAGAAGGCTAGTGGCTCAGGAGTTTTTAACTATAAATCAGGACCACTGCGGGCAAAGAGCAAGTTTTCAATTTTAACGTCCATAGTCGATCTTATGAAATCGCGTTATCAGAAACGAGAATTTACACCGCTTTCACTTGAGGAAATACTTGATTTGACTAATAACACTGATATAAACACCAGATACAAAGACTGGCTTGCACAGGAAGCCTTACGAAATAATACGAAACTCTCGTTTAAGGATGGAAAGTACGCTTTTAAGCCAACTTACGAACTGCGAGACACGAAGTCTCTTCTTAGGTTACTAGAGAAACGTGAACAAAATGGACTTGGTGGCGTTCTACTTGACGAAGTTATAGAGGGGCTTCCAAACGCAGATGAGATAGTAAAATCAATTAGTGATAGAATATTGTTTGTTACAAGGCCTAACGACAAGAAAGCGATTTTATTTAACCAGGACCACCAGTATGCTATTCACGTGGATGATGAATTCCAGAAACACTGGAGGAGTGTAACTGTCGAGGGTCTTGGAGAGGCGGACATTGAGAAGTACTTAACAAATGAAGGTATCACCACAATGCAGGGCATGACGGCAGCCCCAGGCAAGGCTGATAGTAAAAAGCGAAAACAGAGTAACAAGAGAAAGAGACAATTCAAAGTACTTAATACTCATTTAGGGAACGATGTTATGAAGGATTATTCAGCTGATAATACTAAACGATGAAACGCATTAATTCCTTGTATGGATACAGTAATAATCTATACTGAAGTAAAGTGTTTATAATAGCTATAAGGTGTTATGTTAATTTAAAAGCAGTTGTGCTATTTAAATGTGATTTTAAATGTAGGGATCTTGTGCTCAAATGAAATCAGTGGGTACAATATCTAGTACTCAAAATGTGTCATAGTTTTGAGTCATAGCTATAGTAACAAAATCTTCATCTTAAATAATGTCATTTGGACATTCTTTATTATGGAATGGAATATTCAGTCAAAGTGAGGTTACGCAGCTAGTATTATCACTGCATTTCTTGAGACTGCAAAACTGAATGTTTACAAGAGACAGCCCACAAAGACAGTTGAAAAGGCAACTCGCATGTCATGTTTGATTACTTCATTACATACAATATACAATGTAAATCAGTTTTAGTTGTATGGACCTCTTCTAGGGTAAAAGGCAAGGGAAATTGCGTTGCCCCCTTTCCTTGGCATTCTCATTGTTGTAAGAGATGAAGACAAGAAAAAGGTATCTGTTTGTATATATATAGTCTAATATAGCAGTAGTCTTTCTTTTTTTCTTTCCTCCCTTGCCATTGGGGTTTAACGGAACATACCAAGGTTTTGACATGCCATTTGCCAATACTAGCTAGACAATGATAAAGATGACTATTCATCCATTGAGTTTACATTTTTATCTTCTTACCCTTACTCTGCTTTACTTTGAAAATACATAGAGACTTCTTTCATGATATTTTCAGTTGCAAGTAACATATAAGGGTTGTATTAATTTTGCTCGCATCACAAGAATCTACAAACAAAATGTATTTTATTTTGATTGAATTGATAATTTATGTTCATATTCAATAATTGAATGATATGGGCACAGTACAAAGACTAAATATTAAACCAAGTAATTAATACCAGGACACTTGACAACATAGCTTCTTTCTTAAGGGTACCAGTCACAAAGTAAAATGTGAACAACAGATTAAAAGTAGTCAAAAAATCGGTAAATGTTCTTAAAACTAGATAAAGTAGAACTTATCAACTACTCTCTTAACTGCTGGAAACAAGCTAGCCTTGACACCTTTTATATGCTTGATAAATTTAAATTCAAAATAGTCAATCTTAAGTCTTGAAAACAAAAACCATTTGGTAACATTGTTGAAAACTTGTATGTCTAACAACATAAACCAAGAATTTTGTGGAGTTGAGATTTTTGAATTTATCCATTTGAAGACAAGACTTTGCTTCCTGTCTATTTTGATTAGCTGTAGGAAAGGTAATGATGTTGCTCAAAGGAATTAATTGAAAGCCAGACATTACTCAAATATTCCATTTAATTATTAGACTTAAAGTAACTCTTAAAGCTTGCTTACTACTATTAAATAATTCATAACTATATTTGGCCAGTTTTAGAGGTGTATTAAGCCAACTTTTTGACATGACTCTTGTGATTATCTTTCATCAGAGGTGATATAAGTTACAACAATGTTCTTAGAAGACCTGTTACAAAATAACTACTGAATCAAGTTGAGTCAACATGCAGCAAACTACTTCTAGGATATTTCTTGTAGCATACGTACTAAGTGTAATTGATCCCCATTCCACAGTAAGGGAATTAAGGGAAGTAAGCTCTTTATAGAATGGACTCCCATTACCTTGCACATATGGCAACCACTAGTGTACAAGATCATAATCTGGTCCACTATACCACTGTGGCACTTAGAAATTAAAAGCTGCAAATAAAATCTTTGAATCATTAACATTATTATCATTAGCGCTAAACCATCTAACAATACTAAGCTGAAACACAGTTGCATTCCACTGGGGTCAGGTACAGTGGATGACAGGAGTGGATCCTTGATGCGTGAGCATAATTCTAAGCAAGATTTTCTAAGCAAATCTTGTACTTTGAGCTAACATTGCTTTCACGCAAGCTAAAATCAGTTCAAACTTTACAATCAGCATACAAGATGACAGTAGCTCAGAATATGGCAAGCCAAACAGGAAGAGAGTTAGCCTGTGTTTTCTTCCTCTGCCAAGAAATGGTGTGAGACACATACCACGGAATATTTCAAAACTGTTTCTTGACTTCCAGACTTCAACCAGTCTGTTAATCATTGTGTTGCACAACGATGATGTCATGTGTATGGTCCGTTGAAGCCAAATTTGATTTGACACAAGCTATAGTCAGTTGAAACTAGTAAGCATAAGTGATGACTTTATCTTCAACGGTAGCAAGCCGATTAAGAATTGACTATTGCTCAAATTTTCCCATAAGAAGGGTAAAACATGATTATGAAATGTTCTAAATCAAGAAACCCTGAATGTAGCTTTTACCGGTCAGCACTTCCTGTTTTCGGAGTGTTTTTTTAAGTTTTCATGAATTAGTAGAAAGTACTACCCATGCCCACTAAACTACTGTTGCATCCAACCTTAGAACACTAAGCTATAGTCATGTTTTCTTGGATCTGCTCCTGGTGGATGCATTTGTGCGTAGCTCCTGCTAGGCATCATCATAATGGAGTAAGACATGTATCTGCTGGCTTTGCCCTTGTTCAAATAATTTTTACAAGCATATCTTTCTATTCTAATACAAGCTTTTTTAAAATTATCTTTCCTGAGGACAAGTACTGCTCTGCCACCAAGCAATAAATATATCCATGTAACATTTCAATTTTGGATTAAATTCTAAAACACCAAAGAATTATAAATGAGACCACCCATCTTCCAATACAGCTAAAATACAGCTTCCATATCCACAAGCTGCTGCAGATGAGTATTCTTTCTGAAGTCATAACAGCTTTAAAAATCCCCAAACCTTGTGTTTGAAAGCATAACCATCAAATTTGCAGAGAAATTGAAAACGGTAAAAGAAGGGAAAAATGTACCTTAAATGTATAATAATTGGAATGCTAGAGCATTCAGATACTATTTTTGCTGTGAAACATGCATTTTGGAATCCAGCGTATGATTATGACCTTAAATATCAGTTCACAGTGAGAATACTAAATTTCTTTTCAGTTGCTTAAAGAGATCAGGATCCAATGACAACAGATTTATCCAAACTAGTTGCATGATCGTGTCATATGTACAATAGCTGAGGAATCTTATAAATCTGAGTTATCACTTATTTGGTCTTTAATTTTATATTCAGGTATGCATGTTTCTCTGCTATAGAAGTATTAATTATTAAATGTTGGGAATTTTAGTTAAGTGCGCTAAAATCTTGTTGATCGAAATGTCAAAGATTTTGTACAATGTGTTGCACCCCTTTGACTCAGGGACATGAATGAGTATTATTTTGGTAGATTTTTGATAGTAATACCCTTGGGTACTTCTTCAGAGAAACTAGTGATAACAATCAGTCATTAAACTGAAGGTGCTATTTTATTAGATGATTTTGAACCTTTTCCTTGGTTATCAGGTGTAAGATGCTTACTTAGTTCCATGTTATTGTTAATGAAACAGAATTTGCTCATCATGAATAAAAATATTGAATATATCATACAACACAGGCAACAGTTACAGATATCTCTTTTAAGACAGCTTTTATTTTAGCAGTTCAATGCTTTAAATTGTACTGTAATACAAACTTAAGGAAGGAGCCATACTATCCTACAAGCTTGCCATAGTACCTGAAACCAAATATAAAGTTGTGATCCATGGTTTCATGTCAACCTACCTCAACCCCAACTTCAAACTGCATAGTATTGTAAGCGCACAATCATGACACTTTTTCTAAAAATAAAAATGGGATATGATGTGGGCATGGCACAGGAGTTGTACACTGTGAAAAGCAAATGAAATGTTTGGTTTCATTTTCTGCTCCCTTTTTCACAATAGGCTGATTTTTTCTCAGCTCATTTATGATTTTGCTCAAACATATGTCCACACTTGATATGCACAGTTATATGAAAGACTTTAGACGAGTGCCTCTGAAACCTTTCCTGCATATCCAAGTTCTCTTTTGAAATCGCCCTAGTATGCAGTCTGGACCCTTATACCTTTATAATTATTTTTAAATCTATCAAGTGATATACCTCCAGGATACGACTTAAATTTTGAATTACTATGTACCAGGACCCTAAATTCTACAATTGGTAGGCGTGCCTTACATCTGGGACTGTAATTGCGAAGCTAATAAACATCACCATTATGGTCACTATCCCCACCGCTACTCCCTGGTGACTGATGTGGACTGTTGGAACGATCCACCGACTGCCACTTTGGGTGATAAATTTTTTCATTGCTTAAGAAACTCGGGCAGCTAGTTGCTAGCGGTGAATTGTCGCTCGGGCCGTCTACTCCTGACGAGGTGAAAGGTAGTGTTTCGTGGGCTGATTGTTGACTAAAACGTGCATTAAATATTAGTTCCATAATCTTTATTTTAACAACTTCTTTAACTCTCTCATCGATAATATTTTGTAGACTATGTCCTACATATTCAGCAAATATCATGTCCGGTTGCCTTGGGCAACTGTTGGTACCTGGAGACTTAAGTATTTGAATTGCCATTTTGATCAGCTCTTCGGCCCGATCCTCTATTTTCCTATCCTCCGACTTGCGTTTTTTGGGTCGATGTGAACAATCATTTTCAACAACATATACATGTGGTTCCCCCCGAATCTCATTAATATCGTGTTTCTTATCACCATTTCTCCTATCCTTTTCCTTATCGTTGAATGAACTGAACGAGGATTTTCGGGGGGTAAGGTGATCTTCAAGAAATCGTAAAGGGTTGAAGTAAACCCATCTGCTTTTGTAGACACCATCTGAAGATATACTATTCTTTTGACTTGCAAGGGTTTTAGCTCTCTCTCGTCCAAAGTACGTACGTAAATTTTCCATTTTTCTATTAATATCTGCAGGAGGAATGTTTATTTTGTCTGAGATCTCTGCTATTGCAATCTTCCTTCTTTCACCTTTAGCATAATCAGGGTGTCTTGCGTTGAATAAGACAGGCCTATCTGACCAAAGTCTGATTAATTCCTCGGTCTCTGCCTCAGACCATTCCCTGGGCTTTTTGCATCTCTCAACTGTTAATGATGTACTTCGCGATACGAAGCTTGGAGACTCGACAACATTGTCAATATCTGAATGTAAAGATGTGCCATCCGACGCCATGTTGAATACAAACCAGTAATACGTTGAGCTTGTTTCGTCCTGTCACGATGAGTTGCGGACAAAAACTCATAAAGCAAACATCTACTTCCCACACTGACGTAGATCTGTGGATGTTAAAGGAAATGTTATTGCTAGGCATTCGCGCCCACAATAGTTGTGTGCGACTACACAACGACGTTAGTGTCTAAACGTTTTGAACCCATACAGGTCTCGGTTTGTCATTTGCGACTATCGGAAACGAGTCGCAGCTGTCGAGAAACGATCGGAAACGAGTCGCAGTAGAGAAACTTTGATTTGACTTAAGGCATCAAATTACAGCTATGACAGGAGACTACAAACACAGCACAAAACTTGTTATATTTTGAAATTGCGAGTGCGGACTTGCCTTTTGTACAACTTCGACGTTGAATATTTCGACGGGAGCGGCTGACTGTTCAACTGAGTAGAAATCGTAATCAGTTGGCACTCGACACGTTTCCATTGAAAGTACATACATCACGGAAAAACTATCGAGGGTCTGGGGACACAGCTCCAACGAGTTCTTTGATTACAAAGCTCTTTATTCTTATCAATTTTATTGCACTTTTATGTGTATCTCATGATATATTAGTGTGGGCCTGAGCCCAAAACAAAGAGTTACGCCCATGGTTTTGAGACTTTGAGGTTCAACGCTCTAAGTTGTCCATGTGTTTTTATGACAAAAGTTGCAAGCAGTACAACAATAGCAAAACCCAAATCTATAGGTTTTAAAGAAAAGGAACAAGTTCAAGAGAGGAATAAAGTGAGTACTTAGTCTTCTCAACCTTGAGTCAAGACAGGGAGTTATTTGTAGCGGCAAGAACCTAGTCCCCGACAGCAAAGAAAATCCATTAGTAGCACCGGACCTCTTATCATTTGATTGCTTTACTAGAAGGGGTCCTCATTTTCACTTTTGCCCTGGGGCCTCTTGAACCTCTCGTCGGCCCTGGCTGCAAGCAGAGGAGGAGTTTAAATCATTCAGGAGTACATAAAATAAAGCCTTGGTGTCTTAGACATCAATCAGTCAGAAGTAAAACATTAAAGATATGGTTTACGCAGGGTATCGTACCGTAAGAATACCACCTACACGTATCAAGTTACTTTATATTGTGACACTTAGTGATTTTTTTCACGATATCTGGTCGGTCTATTCCTTTACATACAAAAAATCAACACCATTTTCCCATGCTAAAGCATCTTAAACATGTAAATTTGACCTAAATATCGGCAATTTAGCTTACATTGCATATGGTATTTCATAACAACTGGCAGGACAGTGTTTGATTCATAACCAAGCATCTGCACATCGTCCTCAATGTATTTTAAAGGTGTGTTGTTGATAATTGCTTCCACATCAAGGAGGGCTTATGCCGCTCACTGAAGTATAATGTTATCCATCCAACAACCTTGTACATGGCCTGCTTTACCACTCCAATAATTCTCTCAAATTGGCCTCCCCACCATGGGGCTTGGCTTAGGTTAAATTGCCACTTCATTGAGTTTCTTGCAAAGAACTCATGGACCTCCTCAAGGTGGGTTTCATACACTTTGCAGCTGCTACAAAGGTCTATACATTGTCTGAATAGATTTTGTCAGGTCTGCCTTTCCTTGCAACAAACCTCCGTAGTGATGAGACAAACTCCGACACTGTTTGGTCTCTACTCAGGCTGCATGCAAATAGCAGAATGTAAGCTTTCCCTTCTTTGTTCTTTCCCACTTTGTAAGTCACCAGGCCAGCATAGTCGATGTCTACTACTTGAAAGGGACGTTCACCTTCAGTCCAATCCTTAGGCAGATTTCCCATGGGAGGTGTAGAATAAGCCACTGCTCTGAACCATGCACAGCCATGACAGTTGCATATGATTCTTTTGGTAATTGATCACAGTTGTGGTACCCAGAAATTCCTCTGCACTTCGTCATTGTGAGTTTGGCTAATCCATGGAAAGTCATCTCTGTAAATTCTGACTCTGGTGGCAAAAAGACAGGGTAGCTTCCTTGAATTTCAGCCTGCATATGTAGACAACTCTTGGATCCAGCTCAAGGTTTAATGACTCCTTATGTCAGCCCCTTAACTGAGTTATTTGTTTTTCATAGGTCATGTACCTGACACTTACGAATAATAGTAGAATGTGTGATTTCCGGTCAACCTTAGTTGTGTGTTTGTTAACATTTAAACTAGGTCAGTCTTTGGAATATTTGTGTAATGGACAGTCGTGATCATGTCTTACCCTGCTCATGAATCCTGGTAAAGATGATAATGGTTTAGCTAACTGTTCTTGTCTTATTTCATGTCATCATCACCTACCTGCATTCGGTAAGTTTGTTCCTTTTATTGTTATCTACTATCTAATGTTAATAAGCATTACCCATGGAACATAAATGTCAATTGCTGGGGTTGACACTTATCTTTTACAAACTGGGATGTTCCTTTATGCTTATCCTGCTCTCGTATAATAAGGAAGATGACTTGCTCATGTACTTCCTCTGTGGTGATGGGTCCCATCTTGTGATTGCTTTTCTCTAGTCTACAGTTGTTAATGAATTGTTTTATCCATGCCAAACAGCTCCAGCTTACAGTATCCTACTTTGGAGGTAAGCTTGTCAATCTCATCATCTGTTTGTATTGCAGCACCAAGGATGTTCTTTACAACTCTTTCCTCGCCTTCTGTTTCTTTGCTTGGCATAGTTTCGATGTCTGTGCACCAATTTGTTTGATCCATCAACCATTTTGGTCCCTTCTGCCATACTTGTGGCAACTTGTGGACAGGAGCTCCTCTGCTTCCACAGTCTGCTGGGTTTTCCTTTCCAGGAACAAATCTCTATGTGATGAATGTCTTTTCCTGAATTTTCTGAACACAATTCCGTACATACTGCTTGTAAGTTCCCTCTCTTCTGACCAAGTGTAAGGCTTTCTGGCTGTCCAACCATCCTATCATCTGATGTATTGGGAGATTAGGGACTGCACCTCTCACATTCTCTAATATGTTGGCAACCATGTCTACTGCAACCAGCTCAAGTCTTGGAATCTTGAGGGTCCTTTTTGCTATTCTTAATTTGGAAACAAGGAGCCCTGGATTCCTCCCCATGTTCTGAGTGACCACAGCATAAACAACTGCATGTGTACCATTATCACTTGCATCCCCATGCAGGTCCAAGTGTTGCATAGCCTCTGGATAGAGACTAAGACTGCTAGGAATTGTCAGCCTTGTTGGAAGGCTGCACAGCCAGCTTGTCCATCTTTGCTGGAGACCATCCGTAAGGGTGGCATCCCATTTCAGTCTGAGATCACAGGCATCTCTGAATATTGTCTTTCCAATCAGGGTGGCTGACGACATCAGTCCCAATGGGTCATAGTTTGAGGCCTATGCTTGCAAGACTCCTCTCTCTGTGGCAGGTGACTCCAGTTTTGAGATGTTTGGTCCATTGACATCTGCTCTTTTGTTCCATGGCAGGCCTAATAGCTTGATCTCTGCAGTACTAGTCCCCAGTTGCTCCTTTGCATTAGTTATTTCATCATCTCGAGAGGTATTTTCATCTTCTAGGGATGGAAGGTTTGAGTGCCACTTGTGAAGAATGAAACCACCATCTTTGAAGATACCTCTCATCTTACTCTTCAGGTTTTGTACCTCCTCACTTGATTCACCCCCGGTTACGACATCATCCACATAAAGACTGGGCTTAATTTCATCTATGACTTCTGCATATTCGTTGAGTGAGGGGCTGGTTGCAGTTCCTCTTGCTGATGCATCATAGATGATCCTCACTTTGGTTGTTTCAGATTTCTGTCCGATGACTGGTTTGTGGGGAATGTAGAACTCTGCCTCAGCTTTGTCCTCTGTCACGTTTTCTATGACTCCCTCATTTAGTTGATCCTGAATGATGCTGTGATAATTCTCTAGCAGTGCCAGGTCATGTCTCAGCTTTCTAAGTAGGTTTGATAATCTTGCGAGGGTGTTGGCTTTATTGTTGTGTAGCTTTGCATGTTTCAGCTTCCAGATCAGTCCAGTTTGATACTATCCATCTTCACTCTGAACCAACTGCTCCTTAAGCCCTTCCTACATGTCAGCTCCCCCTTCATGATGGTCATCTTCTACATCAAGCATGTCGAGTCTGCAACGGTCCATGTAGTCATCATGGGATTATCACACAAAGTTCACATAGCTAAGATCTGCTTCCTTCCCAGGTGACATAATAGCCCATCCTAAATGTGTCCATTCTGCTACTGGTTCTCCAATAGATCCATGTAGATGCTTAAACTGGCTGATCTGTTCTTTGTACTTAGGATTTGGAATGGCCAACAACACCTTCTTCTCAATCTTGCTCACCTCAGCATTTATCTTAAACCGCTTGTCCAAGCTTGAGATGGCCAAGTCATAAATCTTGATGTAACAGTTCACTGTGTTGATCATCATCTCAATGGTGCACTGTTCTGCCCTCAGAGGTTTGATGTCAAGATGGTTCAGCAAAGTGTCAGAAGCATATGATCCTCCTGCTCCCGAATCTAGTAGGACATGGCATTGCAAACCATTTACCATGACAGCAATATCAGGGTGGATAACAGAACTGGCTCCAGATGTTGCAAACAGCGGGTTTGATGCTGGTAAGTTCATACAATTCAATCCTTGTTTGTTACAAATGGATGAATGGTGTCTCGACTTGCAGCATAAACATCCTTGTTTGCCTCTGCAATCAACTGCCCTATGGCCTTCTCCTGCACTATTAAAGCAAAGTTTTCCCTTACAAAGGTTATCCTTCCTCTTTTCTACTTCTGTGATCTTTGCTCAATCTGTGGCTTTGTGTTCTACACTGCCACAGTACACACATCCCTTTATTTGTAAGTTCTTGGTAGCTAATGATGGTTTGCATCTCCTTAGCTGCCTATCTAGCTCCCTCCAAGCAGTAATTGGGTCCGGCAAGGCCCCTGTTCTTAGAGCTCCCACCAGCTGTGGAAAACTCCACTCTTGCCATTCATCATAGGTCCAAAACAAATCTGATCTGATTCCTGGCCATTTGTGCCAAGTGTTTCCAAAGACTGAACATTGGTAACTAATGTTTTGTAAAAGTCATGAATCCTATCAGTTCAAGATGAGTGAACTACTGGAAGGGCCATAATGCTGCTAACATAGGCATTTACAACTTCACTAGTTCTGCCAAACTTATCCTTGAGTATATTTTGTCTCACTCATATCCCTTTGAGGTGAATGGAAGTCCATCAATAAGTATTCGTACCTTGATTATGGTGTAATCAGCGCCCATACATAGGAAAACTTTGTCACTTGAAGTCTTATCTATTTCTGCCTCAAACTGGTTGAAAAACCTTGGCCAGTCAATGTGAGTTCCATTGAACTAAGTTATTGATAGCTTAGGCAGCTTGACCTTGTTGATCTCTAGGGCAGCATTCCCTCGACCCTCCTCAGTCCTCAACTTGTATTTCCATCGCACCTCTAGTCTCACCTCTTTTAATCTTCTTTCCTCATCCAATGCCCTCCTAAACTTCTCCTTTTGTCTTTGGTTCTCTGCGTCCAGTGCTTCCTGCTCACTGCCCTGTTCTAATTCCTTGATTTTCCTCTCCAGGTCATCAACCATGTCCTCAAACACCTCAACTCGACCATTGAATATCTTACCCCAGTCTGACAGGGCAATAGCATCCTCCCCCTCTTTCAGCTTCAACTCTTGGACTCTCCCTTTTAGCTAGTAGACGTCCTGCAATCTGTCCTCCAATGTTCTCAAATGACGATCAAAGTCCTGTAGTTGTGTTCTCCCTTTGAGTGAAGCCAGGGCGTCTGACTGACACAATGCCAATGAAACACCTAAATCCCTTTGATTAGACAACAAATAGTCACGAAATAATAGGCCCCGACAGCATAATAGCAGAAATGTTGAAATTTGGTGGACAGGTGGTGATGGAAAGGATGACACAGCTCTTTAACAGATGCTTACAAGAGAAAAAGATACCAGACAGCTGGAATGAAGCAACACTCATTCTTTTGTTCAAGAAGGGTGATAAATTAGACTTGAAAAACTATTGATCAATCAGCTTACTCTCTATCCTCTACAAACGTTCACAAAGATCATCATAACCAGTCTTACCAAACAACTGGATAGCCAGCAACCAGTAGAACAGGCAGGGTTATGTTCCAACCTCCCCACCGTGGATCATATTCACACAATCAGACAGCTGATGGAGATGTCAAAGGAATATCAAATGCCATTATGCATAGCATTCATTGATTATGAAAAGCTTTCGACAGTATTGAAATCCAAGCAATCATCAATGCATTATCACATCAAGGCATTGCCAAACAATACCAGAAACTCATTTCAAACATCAATGCCAAGACTTCCTTCAAGATTGAGCTACATGAAACGTCCAAAAGTGTTCGTATCTTCAGAGGTGTAAGACAAGGAGATACTGCATCGCCAAAGCTATTTGCCGCTGCCCTAGGAGAAATTTTCCGAAACTTAGATTGGCAGGAAATGGGAATAAGCATCAATGGTGCCTTGATTTCCCATCTACGTTTTGCTGATGACATTGCGATCCTTGCAAGGGATGCAGAAACATTGGAAACAATGCTGCAAGATCTTGCACGCCACAGTGAAGCTGTGGGTTTAAAGATGAACACCAGTAAAGCAAAAGTAATGTTTAACACATTCTGTGGACAAATCTAATTGTACCAGCTTAGACAACTTTAAATTGATTATTTTTAGTTATGTTCGGATATTATTGTCAAAGAAAAGGCACATTATAGAATCTTTCTCTTTCAGTGATTGGCAGAGCTGTCGATTTCCACATGTCCTATACTTTCAATCGCACAGTGGTCTTGCGTGTTATAAGAGCAAAGAGCACGTCAATAAGGAAATTGTAACTTTAATCGTCATGAAGAAATCTCATCAACTGCACAGTCCACCAATTAAAGATGGATGGATGGATGGACAGATGGATGGATGGACGGACGGATGGACAGACAGACATACAAACAGAAAGAGGGATGGATAAATAGATAGATAGATAGATAGACAGACAGACAGACAGATAGATAGATAGATAGATAGATAGATAGATAGATAGATAGATAGACGGATAGATGGATAGTCACGAAATTGGCCAGATTATGCTTATCCAAGGTCTCAACAAACTCTACACTAACTCAAATTCACTCGAAAAAATGTCCTGATTCTTTTACACTAACTCCCACTGATAAAGGTTCAGATCAAACTCCACTGCTTGTTGATATCCTGGTTATGCTTTGTAGTAATTCCAGCTAGTATCTATAACAAGCAACTCCAATCCTTGTCAATTTCCCCGCTCCCTGGTATTGCTTTCTGCAGAATATCGTGCCCCACGCTGGACGCCACTATGTTGGTGAAGTAGGTTCTTGCCCCGACAAATAACTCCGGGTATTGACTCAAGGTTGTGAAGACTAAGTATTTGCTTTACTCCTCTCTTGAACTCCTTCCTTTTATTTAAAACCTACTCCTTTTTATACAAAAAATCAGCGTAAATTTTCCCAGGCTAAAATATCTTAAACATGTAAATTTGACCTAAATATTCGCAATTTAGCTTAAATTACATAAGGTATTTCATAAAGATTACATTATTAAGAAACAAGAGTTACGTAGACTTCAAGTTTGAGGTCATCTTAAAGTTTTGCGTAACTTAACAATGTTTTGAGGGGAATCTCCGACATTGCAAACATGCCTTTTAAATTAGCGTAAAATACATTTCAGAATATTTTGCAACAACTTTTATCTTTGATTAGTTCTGTTTGTAAAATGTCAAATGCGTTTTCATTAATTTAATTTCCTAAATGTCAGAATGGAGAAGTCTATTAATTGCTTTTTCGGCTGCAAAAGTGTCAACTAGTTTTTTATAATCCACCTGCCTTGCAACCTTGTGGTCAATTGAAATCATAATATCATAAGAACTTATAGCCTATCGTGACATTGAGATCCCGTTTACACGATGCCAGTAGTGGTATGATGTCGCTTCAGTTAGGCAATGGCAGTGACGTCACAGAACTGCCATGTCGTGTGCTTATGCCTGTTTCTCAAAAAGGAGCCACAAAACAAAGTAAACAAGAAGACAGACTCATCGCAACGCGAAATCGAACAATGAAACTGTTTTAACTGTCTGCAAGATTGCAACCAAATTGACTTGCAGGGTCTCAGCAAGAACTTGCACGTGACATCGCTGCTGTTTGTAATTTTAAAATTGGCGCGCTTATTTAACTGCAAACTACTCTCGCTGTGAATATTTTTTAGCCTCAAGGCGAAAGCGGCATGAAATCATGGGGACGTTGCATGGAGATATGGTGTTAATTTTTACCTCAATGGGGCATGGGCTGTTAACACGATGTCCTTTTCATGCCCGCATGAACCTGGACCGTATGGCTATCGACAGGCTTTTGATTCAGTTTCACACCTCTTGCCGGCATGATAACCGCATCGTGTAATCAGCTGACCCCAAAACAAACGACATGATTCCATATGGTCATGCTATAGACATAGCAAAAACGGGGTCTGAGGACTGTAGGCGATCTCACTATCTTTGGCGGTTGACATTTGTTGAAAGCTTATTTTGCGTGCGCGCACTAATCGTCAACAATTGTGAACTTGCTTTACTCAAATCACGCAACATCTTAAGTAACCTAGAGTGGTTTCCCTTTGTGTACATGTGACAGATATCACGATATGTCTAAAATCCGGACCAATTGTATGCCGCTTCTAAATAAAACATGGATTTACATGGAGACGTTGGTCTTTGGTGGAAAATACTGTTGCTAGTTTTTCTTATTTGAATATGTGAATAGTTTATCACATCAATCTAATACTGAAAAAGACCTTTCAGAGCGTCTGTCCTGTTCAGATTCAATAGAAATATTTGAATGTTCTCTGGAATATGTTCTTAGGCCAAGAGAGGGAGAAGGTGTAAGTTGCAGTGGTTGCAACGCAACTACGTTACTCGAACCCTTGCCACCAAAAGCCAAAGGAAACAAGCCGACGGTGTCTGCTCAAAAAGTCCGAGAGATACTTGCTGATCACTTTTATGGACCAGGGCAAGTTCCATGGCAGTGGAAATGTCTTGTTTGACAACAGGATTGAACGGAACTGCTGTACATTTATAGACTATTTGGATACTTTAATAATAAAAACTAACAACAGTATTTTTCACTACGCTCATTTCCCACAAGAAACCGCTTTTAAAAAACCAAGTCTCGAAAGTCAGAAAAAGTTAAGAACCTCAAGTACTCAAGCCAAAAAAACTTGATTAAAAATAAACAAAAAACAAATATTCCTTAATGTTTTATAAATACGTTTGACTGAGTTTTGAATAATTACAAAAAGAATAAAAATTACAATGATTAACAGCATAAAATTTGAACATATATATTTGAGAAATAAATAAACCTATCCTATAACACTCTTAAAGAACTTGAGCTCTGAAATTTTTGAACCTTAAGAAACTGGATTACTCACTGTCGAGTGTGGTTTCTAAT
>JANTCA010035599.1:0-20584 GCA_024741275.1 Chironex yamaguchii
GTTTCGTATAAATAGGTTGCCATATACATATACTTTCCTTTCTGACGTTTCATACTCTGAGGAGTGTCAGACGAAAATATCTTTTAAGTATGATTTTAGCGCAGTGTCGCAAATTTTCAAGGCGATAAAAAGATCTCTAAAAGGTTTTTATTAGAAGTTGTTAATACGAAGGAGGCAAGATTCCGAAAGACTTTACATGGAGTTTATTTGAATCAAATGTGAAAGTTAACAAAGCTAAAGACCGTTGCCATTTCAGAACAATTAGTCAAATAAGTGACACAGGTGGAGGTACTTCTGCATATTCTGAAAAACAAAATTCCACCACTCATGGAAGCATGTATAAAAAATAGCCAAGTTGGTTTAAGGAAGTAAGGAACAAGAGATGCTTTGTTTGTGATAAGAACAGTCAGTGAATCAAATAATGGAGAAAAGGAAAATAATACATTTTTATTTTGTAGAGTTTACAAAGTCTTTGACATGATAAAATACGCAAAACTAGCAGACATTATGAAAAATTTAATTTTCCTGAACTTGGTTAGCTTTTCAAACTAATAAGATGTCAGGCAAGTTCATAACAGGTATATTTTCTCCCCTGTACCTTTTAATGTATGCAATGGGATCCTGATTTAGGACGCCTTGCAAGGTACAGTAGGCACATGTAGCTATTAAGAGCTACCTTGTTCTAGTGGACGAGCTAATGACTTTCTAACTCAGACTTTGCGTTTGTATCCCTTTCACAAAGATTCTGTGCGTTTCGATGATAGATTTAGACTCACACAGTAGATTCACTCACACGGACATAACATGTCCACACACGGCCGACCTACTTAAGTCAAATTAAATATGAAATTTTTATCTGTACCACTTGTTTGGAGGAGAGAGGGCTTCGTCAGCTAAATTTCCTACTTCCAAGGTCGCATAACTCATGTGTCAAAATGGTCATCGTTAAACTGTGGTGTACTGTTACACTTGCCAAATGTTTAACCCATAATCTTAAAACTTTCTTACATTACAGAAAATTGATCTTGATGTTCGCGCTGAAGTAGATGCTGCTGTGAAAATTGCTCGAAATGATCCAGAGCCACCTCTGGGAGACCTTGGCATGTATGTCTATTCAGAAGGAACAGCTGGAAAACCAATACGTGGCTGTGATTTGTACACGGATTTGGTGACAAACTAAGAAAAACATTGATATTACATCTTTTGTACATTGAAACATGACTGACTTTATAGTATGTAATGAATGAATACGTTTATGATAATGGCAAGATCGTGGAAATGCAAACAGGGAAAAACTGGTTATTATGATTTTCATTTAAATGTTGTTTTGGTGTACAGAAGCCAATTTGAATCTTTCAGAGAGTGTATGCTCTATATTTCCAGGACGATAGCGCTTGATCTCTGAAATGAAATTTTGCAGTTTTCTGCTAATAGACTACGGTTGTTTACAGTAATATACATTACCTGCTTCAATGCACATGTAGTTGCTAACATCAGCATACGTTCAAAAATATACCTGAAAGTTTATTGTAGCTCGTTTTTATTTTTAAGTGCTCAAAGGCCAGTCTCAACCCGTTAGTCCATGTGCCAAAAGGGAGCAAATTAACTTGGCATTATAAACTTACCCTACCAATATTGATTGCGTAATTTGCTTCAGGCTTACGAAGTTGTGACTCAATTTTTGGTGTTAGTGAATCGGTCATGCATAAATCTTCGGTGATCTTTCCAACAGTCAATCTTAATGAAAATGAAAAGTAACACTTTTAGGACAATTGCTGAAATTTTTTTTGGTCTAAGTTAAACAACAGAACAGTGGATGAGGTTGTCACCCTCCATCTTTTGAAAATTGCAGGCAGGCAGTTACAAATCCCAGAAATTAATCTCTGATGATGACATTTCTAAGGACTTATGGGTTGGAAGTATGAGCCTATGTGGCATATATTACTAAAGCTCCATTCATTAGAAATATGTATGATTGTATTAATGTATATGACACTGACGAAGGAGAACACTGAAACATACAGAAAAATTTATTGAATTCCTTCCATACCCACCGTTGAGTTTGTGTTTGTGCCGTTGGTACCTGTTTTCGAAGTTGAAGGCTGCTAGTTCCGTCCAGGGTGCTTTCTTTCAATGCTGATGCTGTGGCAATGCTCCACTTGTAAGATGTATGAATGCGTTATCAATGCTGAGAAAACACTCAAATATCTGACACTGAAGAAGGTAAAAGTCTAAACAAACGGTTACGATGGACTATAGATGCAGATGAAATGCCACGATCGTTAATGACAAGAATGTCAGTGACTTGTTTAGGCATTAAGGAAATCAAACTGTAATAGGCAGTACAATTATCGATATTTAGAACTGGAATCTTACGAAAAGATGGCGCTAGGGAACTTGCAGCTTATACTGATATGATCTATCTCCTGATCAACAATGGCAGTCCTAGAGAAAACCCGTTGATTTGTATGAAAAGTATAGCCTCGTCAACCTTATAATCCCGAATAATTTTGTGAAGGATAAGCAGCAATCTACTGAGAGGAGCAAATTTTTAATAAGTTGATTTTGGGTGCAAAGCATACCACGTTTTTTTTGTTATTACTTGCAGGGAAATTGATATACAAGATTGATGTTCGATTATCAAAAAGCTCTTGATAATATCAAACATGACATCCTGCTGAATGTAGGAATTAAGGATAAACATCACCCAACTCTGTAGAAACAAAAGTGAAAGTTACAACACTGTCAAGGTCAGAAATTAAGGTACGATTATGACCACCAGAACGTCGAATCTGGGTCTCACTACAGCAAATCTAACGCCTTTCCTATTGAGCTGTTTAGCTCAGTAGTAAAGTCGTCAGATTTGCAGTCGTGAGAGCGGGTTCGACACGCTGGTGGTCATAAACATACTTTAATTTCTATTCTTAACACAAGACCACCCTGTCAACTTCTAACTGTTAAGGTCAACTGAGTAATTGGATAAGTGTTCTACGTATTCCACCCACGACCCCATAACATCCAGCCTGTTTCACGTGAGTTGCTAGGTTTGCCATATCAACGGAGTATAATTAGTTTCGCATTTACTAAACTATTTTGTAATAGGCATAGAAACTGACTAACGGATAGCAAATTACCACTGTGGAAAAAAGTTTTTAGTATCTTGGTGTTCGGATCTTGCACTCAGGGACGCCGGAGAGGGGGCAGGGGGGCCTCCTGCCGTAATTTGGGAAGCAGGGGGGGGGGCAAATATGCCTTTTGTGGAAAAATATCAATGTTTTTACCCATTTTTGACCTTTTCCGAACAGATCTTTGTTGAAGCCTGGCAACATCAATCTTTGATTTAGTAATTTGGTTCAATTTACAAAAACAAGCCGAAGTAATACAACTTCTCATCCTGTTACTTATCAGGAAGTTGTTGGGAAGGTGTCGGAGTTCTCTAATTTCGCTGTAGCTGTTTCAGACAAAACGGGAAGTCTGAAACAAAAGACAGCTACTTGGACATAAAAAATTTCGACACCATAACAGCGGAAGCTAGTTTTTGTATAATTTTGCCTTACTTTCGTCATACAAGAATCTCTTGTGAATAACGTAAGCTAAGGCTTATCCTGCGTCTAAAAGTTTTCGAGATTTCTCGCTACGAAGGGACTGTGATTTATAGAAATTGTAATCTTGAAATTTTGCGACATGCCTCGAAATGCCGTAAGCTGATCAAAACAAAAAAATAGTTGCAACAGAACATAAGAAAGCAGCAGCAAGGCCAGGCAAAGATAACGTCAATTATTTTCACCAACTATCAGCATAAGAGATTCGTGAAACTGATCAACAGGCTTTGTCTCTCCCCTTGACTGCATCGTGTGAAGGTACAAGGGACAGAATTACATCTAAATCAGATGATACGTCAAGTTTCCCTGAAGCCTCGGTTAAGAAAAAAGATGATTTTGCTTGTAATGATAAGGTAGTGAAAGAAATGGAAGATACTACTTTCATGCAGAATTGTTTGTAGCATTTGATTGACTTGCATGTAATAGACAAAGAAAGAAAGCATTTTGTTCAGACTGCACATCTCTCAGCGAATCTCGTAAAGGGTACTTTAATTTCACATGTGGAGAGGGTTTTGACAATTGGAAAAAAGAGCAAGAAATATAGGAAAGAGCATGAAAATAGCCATATCCACAGAGTTGCCTTGTGTGCAATGGAAAGATCCAACAAGTCAATTGCATCGACAATAACCTCTCTGAAACTTGAAAAACTAGTCTAAGGATGCAAGGTTTGGATTCCCATTTGTGCTCTTTAAAGACACTTGCACCAGGGCATTGCAATCCGAAGTAATACCGATTAAGATTCCAACACCTATCAATTCATGTTAGATAAAGCAGTAACAGACACTGGACTACAATTGTTACTTAAAGACAAGGATTATGTTAAGGCTCATGACAATGCTAAGAGGGAGCTAAAGATAAAAGATAACATGTATTGGAACTATCAAAGATATTTTCAATGCAATGCTCTCAGCAAAACTGCAATGCCAACAAGTACACAGGATGATCAAATTTGACAAGACAGTGCCACTTGATCAGCGACCTGCAAATGCATCTTCAGCACCATGCGGAAACTAAAGACGTGGTTGAGGGCCAAAACAAAAGCAAACCATCTCAATGACATTATGTTTGTGCACATTCAGAAAGCGGACTAAGACAAAGTGGATATTGATGCGGTGGCAAAGAAATTTGTAGAGGAAAACGACCAAAGGTAAGACTACTTTGGTAAATGAACAACTAATGTGTAGATGAAACCAGATGAAACCAGATGAAACATTTTATGTTTCTGTAGACTGTTGCATTTAGATTTTCTGTTCAGTTGAAGCTAAGATAATCCGATGGTTATAAAAACATAAATTAATGTGATTTGTATGTGTTTGAAAGTAGATCTTAATATTCCACTACTATTTCTTGGACCAACAGTATTACAGTTTGTTGTATAATAATGATTACGTTGATAAAGTTGTCGATGATGATGATTATAATGAACCAAGTGCCCCTTTGCAGAACAATGCCCCCCCCCTGCCTTTTATTCCCTTTAGTAGC
Source organism: Chironex yamaguchii (assembly GCA_024741275.1). Classification (NCBI taxonomy): domain Eukaryota; kingdom Metazoa; phylum Cnidaria; class Cubozoa; order Chirodropida; family Chirodropidae; genus Chironex; species Chironex yamaguchii. The sequence goes on from JANTCA010035599.1 coordinate 5,085, forward strand.
ATCCCCTGCTTACACTTGTTGTAACTTACATATCGTTTTAGACTAAAGGGCTTGTTTTCAAATGGTCGACTACAGAAAAAATATTCTCTGTTCATTACACATATCTTTTCTGTCTCCAGCAAAGGAAGGTTACTGAATGCCTTGTAGGGTCAAACACGTGCCGGTTCTATGCAAATGCACCATTTGACAACAAGATGCAGGACAATGTTAGTTAAATGTCCAGGGCGACCTTTTCTGGTCAACTGTTTGGCTCAGTCAAGAAAGCGTCGGGTTTTCAGTCGAGAGAACTTTGTTAAAGCGAAAACAAAGTCGGAGGATGACAAAATAAATACAGTCACTAATCTCAAGTGAATTAATAAGAGAGAGTACTAATATAGAGGAATCAGTGATTAAGTCTTTTCAATAAACACCTAAAAGATGTACATTTTTACGACAGGAAATCGAGGGATATGAATTGTTAATGCACACTGTAAGAAATTGCTGCTTTGTGAATTTTTAAGGCTGACATTCTGTAACCATACAATGTGATCGATGGTCAACTAAAGTAGAAGCTCTAGGCTTCTGGAACAAATTAAGACTTTGTAACTGTGTTACACATGCAGGACTCTTGCTCAACCCAATCTCCGTTTACAGACTGGACTATTTTCAATTTTAACAATACAAACTACGTACCAATAAACACATTAGATTTAACAGCCAGCCGTTTGGACAGCTGTTAGTTATACGAGATAGGATCCTTTTTTGAAATCCAGACGGGTACTGTTATCAGGGGAAACTTCAACAAAGGTCGTGGTCATTGGGCGTGGTTAGAACTTGCCATGTCTGAGAAGTGCATTTATTGGTTCTCTTAACTCGATTTTTACGCCATGCTTTGCTTAGTTTTTATCAAAAAGGTCTTTTGCTTAGATACTAGCTTATATAACTAAAGCAAATTGTAAACAGCCTGTGAATTTCCACACAATTCATTTCTGTCAATATCAAGCTCTTCCTTACAAAAGTACCATTTTTCAGTTTGCAGATTTCCTTATAACGGCCTTCCTTTAATAAAGCCTGGTGCTATTAGGTGCTATAAGGTTGCCTGCGGCTGCTTTCTGCCATTTTGTCATCCTCCATCGTCCCGGCATCGCAGGCAGTTATTTTCTAATGGAAACCTTTTCTTACGGTCCTGCAGGCAGGCGTGTCAAGTACCGCTAGACAACCAAGAGACTACCGTAAGGACCGGGAAAAGTGGAACAAGTGCAACTTTTTACTGGTTGTTACAGCAGTCTAAAGGTACTTCAGATACGTGCGTGGGGAACCGCAACAAAGCGTTTCCATTAGAAAATTATTGCCTGCGATGCCGGGAGGATAGAGGATGGCAGAAAGCAACCGCGTGCAGCCTTACCGCACCTATGGCTATATGGAAACTAGATTTAACGGCCTTTCTCATTTATTAATATTAGCTGTTACTAGAGTATTTGAGGACACATCTATATTCCAACCATTCGTAGAGAGCGCCGACTAATTACCAGGAGAAATTGTCAAAATTTACCAGTTTGCCGAAAAAATGCAGGTTTAAGGTTTCATTTGCCGACAGAAGCTTTTTTCAGTGGTGTCACACCCCCTATAGTCCCCTCCCGACGGCACAGCCTGCGGGTTTATCCAACTGGTGCTCACAGATGTATCATATTGTTTATCAATTTGTCGTTATTTCTCATTTGACCAAGCCCACTCCACGGTCGGAAACGGCCTCGTTTTAAATGTCAGCAACAACAGCACCTTTTGGCTCGAAAACCTGCCAAGATGGTTAATGGGTGCTTGAGTCGGAATGTGAACAGTAATGGAGAAAAGTGCATTTTATTGGGCATTGTCAGAAACTAATAACGTTATGACTGGTGTGGATTTTATCATTACAATGAAATGATGTAGGATTTTCTTCCATATCAAGTGCAGGTCATGGCATCTCGGCTGAATAAGTACAAGAATAAAGGACTGGATAGCTCTGAGTTGAGGAGGCGCCGTGAGGAAACTGGTATTCAACTCAGGAAAGCAAAACGGGAAGAGGAGGTAGGTTGCGCCTAGATATGACACGTCAAGAACAATAACGCACTGTTCGGAATTGTTGGGACAAACAGATTGAAATAGTTTCCTCTGCCCCTTGCTAACAAGGTCGTAAGTTCAAGTCATGAAATTATTTCCTAGGACAGAGATAAAAGTCAGTTAACATACACTTATACCGACGATAGCTATTACTTTTTGAATTAGTAGAATGTAAAGTATAACGATCACAAAAACGATAACCTAGATGATTGCTCCGTCTTGTCAGACAAGTGCCATCCCTCAATATTCTTCTTCCGCGTGCTATCACTTCCGTGTGATCTCGGATGTCTCTTGGAATCTGCAAGTGATCTGCAAATGCAATATATTGCATTTAAATTGAGCGTCCAGGGGGGACAGCATCAGGAACATTATCATCATGGATGTTGAGTTGCAGTTTGTCTCCGCCAGAAGATTTCCATATTGTTCAGCAGGAAGAGTAAACGGTATTTTTAGCTGCAGGGTCAGTAAATGGATGACTGCAATAGTTCTGTGGCTTGTGGTCTGTTTTGACTTTATATGATTTACCAAGGTACACAAGTCCACGCAGGGCTACAATCTGCTAGCCAAGGTTCATATCTTGTGCATGTTCTCTTCAGTTTAGACCGAGAAACTGTTTGCCTAGCTTAGCTTGGCATTCTAGATGTCAAAACCTCCCAGGTGTCTACAGCAACCGCGTGTTCTGAGGGTTCTTACCATTGTGCCTTAATCTTTTCCTTGGTTGAAACTGGGGCTATTTCCTGAGGACATTGCACCATAAAACAGTTGTTTATGTTACCTGCAGCTACCCAATAGTACCCAATAGAATTCATCTGATTTCCCATTACAATTGATGCTTTGATCACTTTGTTTGCTTTGGACAAAGCAGCAATGTCTGGGGTATAGCAATCCCACAGAATGATCTGTAGAACGTGCCCGAGACAATGTTGATGAAATTTCTCATGCATCTTGATTAGCATCTGACAAAAGTCTCTGGTGCATAGAAATGAGTGGACAGCATACAGCAAGTTTGGTTCTTAGATTAACATCACCATCAAATCAAATTCTGTTTTCTAGCTTACCAAATGAACCAGAAGCCTTGGTAAGCCTTTCCAAATTTTTAGCGAGAGCCATCATTTGAGATAGCACTGCCTAGGTACACAAAATGCATGACTGAGGTATCTTTGAAGATTGTTTTGGAGCCTTGTCAATGATGCTGCTGCATTTCTTACACAGATCCTCAGCATCTGATAAGTATATTTGAAATCCAGAATTTCTCTTATATTCTATCTCTGTTTGAAGTGCAAAGAGAGGATCATATGTTTGCCAGATCTTGCAGCTGTTTGGAAACTTTTGAAATTTTTTACTTTAGTCACTATAGCATTAAAACAAGAGGTGTACCAATTCAAATCCACGTGGCTTAGTAAATCTCTGGCAGAAGTAGCATAGGCACCTTTATTTATCTTTGAGACCTATTGCAAGAGCTGCATGGTACACTAGAAACGAATATTACAGCATGCTACCCTGGAAATCCATCTAGTACCACTGATAATTTGAATCGTCCCCAGTGGCGGACACTTTGCGATTTTTTTGGGGGGTGAAAATTATTCACAATCATGCCCTTCAGTTCAGCACAAAACACAGGCAACACCTGTAGTTGAATTGCGTTGTCTTGTACTGTATTGTTTTATTCCGTATGACGATAATACGTGAGCACCAAAAATTTGAGAATTGTAAAAATGTTCGTATTGTAGGTGTTGAATAATTAAATTGTATGGTAGACATGTCAAACTGTGAAGATCATGCCTCAGAAAAAATACCGATTTCCTTTCAAAAATCGTACTTTTTTATCACTGTATCAAGAAATATCACTTCATGCTGGGTATTGGGAGGCAATGCTGATTTTTCCCTGCAAAAACCGTTGGAAAAACTACCCATTTTGTGGGGAAAAAATAAGCCCTACCGCGACCACTCAACCCCCCCCTCTGGTTTCACTCTTCAACGATTGCCTTACCATCGACATTGAGTTGTTAAAAACTGAATGTGAACAAGCAGCAATTGTTGTAAAAGCTGGTAGTTGTATGGACATGAACTTGTACAGCAACAGTTGAACAGAGCTTTAGTGCGATGAATCGTGTGCTAACCTGGAGTCGCAACAGCTTAGATGTTTCAATGGCAAGTGATTTCATGGTACTGTCGATGAACAAAGACATTTTGAAATCCCTAGATTTGAATAAAAATGAAAAAAATGTGAAAACTGTATGGCTCACTGGGTATTACTACTCAGTCAGTTCGACTACTGCATTGAGTACAAAAGAACTGTGAACACTGATGCTTTATGTCACCTTCCATCAATTATGGTAGACTTCCAGTTCAATGGGTGACAAAGACCTTTACATGGTTTGAACTGTTGATAAGATTGATGATAAGATTTCACCAGCGAATCATGATCTGCTCACTTGTGAAACTGCCAAGGACCCCATTGTTTCAATGGTTCTATGCTTGACTCAGGAAGCCTGGCCTCAAAGTAAAAAGTACAGAAGAAGTGAAATGCATTACTATCAAAAATTGGCTGACTATCTGTCATTTTCTCTATCAATGGACATCAGGCACACATTTTTGGCTGATGCACACCCCAAGTTGCCAACAGAACTAGCACAAACAAGCATGGATGCTGCTGTTTCACAAAGATTATTAAAGACCTGGACCGATTTGAAAGTCTACACACAGTACAAGAGAAACCCCAATTTTTTTTTGCCTTCAAAGTGATAGCTAAAGCCTAGGTTAGGAGGTGTTATGGTGTATGTCTAGAACCTTCTAGAACCTTCTAGAAAATGTATTTTGTTCTAAAAGCATCCAGAATGTTCTGTTATGTTCTGTAGCATTTGATACTGTTCATTGCTGTGAACTAGCCCCATTTTCATTATTCTTAGTGAATTATCTAGTAAGTCTTTTTTCTTTTCAGTTTTTAAAACGGCGTCTTGTTGACAACAGCAGGCTAAGTAATGAAGCGTTCAGTACAGATGATGAAGGAGAAATGGTAAATTGTTTATTAATGTAAACCAATTGCTTGTCACCTTAGTAAAACCCATGAATTTGTAATTTCATGAGTTGTAAACTTTGTTTTGCGAGATGCTTCTAACAGTACAGGATGTTGTCTAATTGATATTTGCTTGATAAGCATATCAACTGTATGTGTTTCCTTCCTCTGTTTGTTCAGCAGGGTTTTAGATGATGGTACTACAAGTGATGTCCAGAATATGGGGAGATAACAAGGGAGCATGATTTTGGAGATTTGAATGATGCAAATTTTTTGTATTACACTACTATGATAGTAGGTCCAGTACATAACATGAATATGGTTGTAGGGTACTCTCATACTATACCAACTTAAGATACATTTGGCACTCTTTGTTATGCACTTATGATATTTTGTGGAATGTTTGGACAGCACTTGATATTGTATTAAGTTGTTCAGAGCATTGGTTGGTATTTTCTCCTGAGCTCAGAGTGATCACAGGACATTCTCACTCAACAAAGGGATGAAAATTGACATGTCCTCCTTAACAGAATTGAAACTCTTGATAGGTGTTTCAACTTCGTCAGATTGTTAGGAATTAGTTTGGACAAAACTTTAGACTTGATATGTCCACACACAAATTTTATTTATTTTTGTGTCTCATTTTCATTCATATAGGTCAATAAATCTCTTCCTGAGCTAGTAATGGATGCCATGTCTGATAATCCAATACTTCAGTTGCGAGCGACTCAGCAATTTCGAAAGGCCCTCTCTGTTGGTATGGAAGTTTCATATTGTTACATATTGTTTAATTGTCATTATCCAAGAGTAAATATTTGTTATGTTGTTGTAAGGTTCTGTTGTTTGAATTCTTAACTATGCCACATTGAATTTGTATGATATGATGAACAAAAACTGGATAGAGTGGACATTAACCTTATAGCTAAGTAATCTAGAAACAGAGGAACATCCCATCCCAGCTTCGTAGTGTTCTTTCCCTTTCTTTGTGGAACAAAATGATCTGTATCGAGGCTGACATTACGCAAATTTTTCCACCATGATGATTACCAACAATGCTTTACTGTTCAATGCCAGATGTCAAAATTTGTGATACAATGTTTAAAGAAATTTGAAAGTGTACAAGAAAGAAATATATGGATTGCAGGAGGACAGCAGATGTGGCCTTGTTTTGATCAAAATCAAAAAAAGTTTAAAGTTGCAACACAGATGTTCCAATGTTGTCAAAGAACTTGCATACCAGCCCTCAGAAAGCACACAGACAGTGTTGACCATCAACACAAAATGAAAAGCAATAAATCATTGCTTAGACTGCCCTTGGTTAAAGCAGAAACTGCAAAAAGATCCCTTTACTTTCAAGGACAGTACTATTATTAACAAACTTTAAAAGACATATGTTTCCTGGAATGACTTGTAATTTTTATATTCAAGCTGAGAGAACATTTTTTATTGTAACTGGGATAGTGAAGTAGCAGATAATTTAAAAGTTTTAACTTCAAAATTTTCTATTGTAAAGCAACTCAGTTTAAAGTATAGGTTTTTCTAAGATTGTATATTTTTATAACAGGGCTCTTATTGATAACAGCACATTTGTTGCTGAACAGGCAACCTTGTATATATATAAATATTATTATTATACCTTTTATTGTTTCCCTATATATTTTATAGAACCTGCACCTCCCATTGATGATGTCATTCAGTGTGGTGTCATTCCGCGATTTGTTGAATTTCTTCAGCAAGAAGAAAATAGTGTGTTACAGGTAAATAGAAATATTTTTATATATTATTTTGTTGTTTTAAGGTAGTTCTGGAACAATGAGATAATCATATTCATGCTAATTATACTTAGAAAAGTGTTTGTTTTTGCAAAGATTGAATATTCTAAATTGTTTAGTTCTTATGTTTGTTTTCTATAGTATGTGCATGCTGCAGGCTATATCTTCATAGTAGGTAGTTAATTGGTAATCTAATTGATACAACCTTGAAGGTTATGCTGTGGTTTGGGAGCAATACGAGGTAACTTTTCCTGGCACAGAAAAAAGTGTTATTAATTGCATCCTTTATTTAAATACCAACACTCAATTTTAAGTCATCGGTGTGACAAGTCAAAACCTAGTGATGGGTAAGGGGTAAGGTTAAAACCCTAAATGTATGTATAATATATATGTATGTGTGTACATTTGTCACAAGCTCAATATATATGTTACTGTGTGATAATTGTATTGTGATATTGTCGTCTTATTATGATTTAGTTTGAAGCTGCCTGGGCTCTTACCAATGTTGCATCAGGAACATCTGAACAGACTCAGTATATCATCAAGGCAGGTGCCGTTCCTATCTTCATCAAGCTTATGAGCTCTGCTCATGAGGATGTTCAAGAACAGGTAATTCAATCAATATACAGTTAAGTAAATAATGACCAATGAATGATTATATGATTTGACTAATTTTGTTTGACTATTATATTATCAATGACTTATCCTTCTCTTTTTACTAGTACTTGGTGTTCAGGTTCTTACCATTTAAGTCTGAGTTGGAGTCATTATTTTGAGATGACAAGTTAAGTTTCAGAGGAAAAGAATTTTGAGTGTTGATAATCCTACTTTCATTATCCCATGACACTATTTGTGCTCCTCCACACCTTCAGGCAGTTTGGGCACTGGGAAATATTGCAGGGGATAGTGCTGAATGCAGAGATATTTTACTAAACCTTGGGATAATGGAACCATTATTAAAGTAAGTTGTTCACATGATAGACAGTTGCTTCAGTATCAGTTGATGTTGTCTTGTGGACTTATCATTGTTTGCTTTGACAATAATTAGTGCAATTGTCTAGTGTTTTAAAGTGAATTGTTTGTAACATGAAATAGAAATAAAATAGATTGGTTCAGGTTTTCTATGTTTGTTATTGGCTCAACAGAATAAACAATTCCATGTCATACTGATTATGAAATCATTAGGAGCTAATTAGATCTTCCATTTTACAAAAAGAAAAGTATAATGTACACTTGTGCAACTAGGACTTACTCAAAACTTTTTCGAAAGCCAAGCTATCTGATATGAGTTGTTAAATATTCAATTTTACTTCTTGTTTACTTGCATCCTTTACTGTTAGATATCATGTCCATTTGCATACATTACAAAGATAATGAAATTTTGAAATGTTTACTCATAGACAAAGATTATTGTCAGAAGAAGCCAAGCTCTGTATGTGTTGGAGCAGGTGTAATGAGTTTTTTCTGTTAAGTTAAAGGTTAAGTAACTCTGGGGTAATTTCATATAAATATTTTAAATCGCCTATGATCTTCTTTTCGCTTAGCATTCAATAAAGTTCCTATTAATTTGTGTGACTTACAGTACTATTTTGATTCTAGATTTTTCATTCATTTCAATTTATTTAGTCTACTAAAGCATTCAACCAAACTGTCGCTGACCAAAAACGCTGTTTGGTGCTTGTCAAACCTATGCAGGCGAAAGAATCCGCCACCTAGTTTTGAGAAAGTAAGTAATAGATGAAACGTTTTAATTGAATTGTGATGTCAAGGTAAGTTAAGATATACATTTACGATTATTTGAAGGATGAAATCTCCCCTAAAACAGAGTAACAAGTAACAATCAGAAGTGCGGAACATTTTAGAGAGCTTAGGGCGAGAACGAAGTAAACGACTGGCGACTGGCAGTGATGTTGACAGGGATGATAACGATTATGGTAGTGTTGAAAGTGAAAAAAGGTAATAATAGTCACGTTAGTTGATTAAAAAATACATAATGGTAATAATAAATTTAAGTTCAAATTTTTTTAAAAACTATGGTGTATACATTTAGATTCTTACTTAAAGGAAGGCATGTCCAGCTGTTTTCCATAAATCTTAGTGACAAATGCTCGTATTAGAAATTACCAAAAGAAAAGTTCTATCTATCTATCTATCTATCTATCTATCTATCTATCTATCTATCTATCTATCTATCTATCTATCTATCTATCTAATCTATCATCACAATAATGAATAATGTAATATAAGTCAATACATCACAATAATGAATAATGACAGAATTATGTGCTATCAATAATACGAATTGTAACAGTGATAACGCAGCTGCTGTTGATGAAGATCTTAACTTTGTTGATTAGTTTTGATGCTGCTGATGATGATATTGATGATGATAGCAAAATGTCCTATTGTTGTAGTGGGAAGTACTTCAAGTAAGTCTGATTTTCATGTAAACGAGTTTTTAGCAAAATGGCAATCGCAATAGGCAGTATATGATGCAATTAGAGTGATAGCTTACATCTAGGCAACTTTGATTTGACCATGTGTAATAATTTATCCTTGACAATTTGTCAACCTTTTCATTAGGTTTCCCCGTGCTTGCCCATACTTTCACGGCTCTTGATCTTTAACGATGGTGATGTTTTGGCAGACACTTGTTGGGCTATTACTCATCTTTCTGATGGGCCTAGTGATAAAATTCAGGCTGTGATTGAGGCCGGAGTCTGTCGACGATTGGTGGAATTACTGATGTAAGTTGTGAACCATAGTCAGTATTATTATACTATGACAATTACCTTGCTGTCTTATACTTCAGTTGATAGTTCAATTATGATACGTCTTGTAAGAGCATGACATGGTAGCAGATATTGTATTGTGAGAACTCAATAATTGGATAACGAATTGGATTTACCAGTCAGCCTATGATGTGTTTGTCGTGGCTTATGTTTAGTTAGCGCATACCAAGATTATTTTATAAATTTTTAGTGACATAATTGCAACCCATCAATTCACTTTGTATATATATATATTTTAAATTATTGACAAAATAATATGATATATCATACATGTTTTTATATTTCAATTTCTAAGATATCCAAACCTGAATGTTGTCTCAGCAGCATTGCGAGCCATTGGTAATATTGTCACTGGTGATGATGTGCAAACACAGGTGCGTAGAAAAAAGAGCAGAATTATAATTTCTTTTTATATTCATTGCAGACATGATTAACATAATAACATTCGTTATGTATTATCAGTTGTTATATATCGATATGTATTTTTTTCTTATTGTATCTTTTTGTCACGTCTCGTGATAGTTTAAAATCAATGTAAAATTGTTCAGTCATTACTAGTGTTTCTTAACGTTTTCAAGTATTTTTAATGTTGGTCTAAAAACATTGTCCCACTATGAGTTTTTGGCAAACTGAAATGTAGTGTATAATGGACGACTAAGCCAATAAGATGTTGTGTTTATGATTAAAGTAGGACGAATTATAACCCTATGTGTTTAGTTCTTGTGTTTTTGCTTTCGTGTGGTAGGTTATCGTCAATTGTGGTGTCTTACCCAGTTTACTTCAGTTGTTGGGATGCACTCGAGAAAACATAAGAAAAGAGACGTGTTGGACCATTTCAAATATTACCGCAGGAAACAAAAAACAGATTCAGGTATACTATGCTTTCAATGAACTCCCTAGTTAAGAAAGATAATAACATTAGTAGGTACAGGTTTATGCAGAAAGTGTCTGCATGAGTGTCTGTTATTAGGCTTTGAATTTGTAATATTATGTTTCTATTCAGTCTTTGATAAGAGATCACACTTTGTAGTTCACAGTGACGGAAACATTCTACATCTTGTAAGCCTATTTGCAGATAAAATGCAATATTTGTTGCAATGAAAAGGATGCAACAATATCAACTGTTGGATAACGTCAGTTGCAATTGTCAAACGTATGTATTGAATTGTTGTCATCAAAATACAGTTAGAGGGAATGTTGTATAAAATATTAATAAATATGGCCATTGAATGAAAGTTAAAAACAGTGAAAGGTACAGAAAACACAATCAGTTAACAGCAAAACACAAAAAACACAAAACACAATAACAAAAGGTCAGTTACAGAAAACACAGTCAGTTAACTGCCAGACATGATCACACGTTACAAATGTTCGTTTAACATATTTTCTTTTCAGGCAGTTATTGATGCAAATATATTCCCTGCACTTGTCGATGTGTTAGGTAAAGCAGATTTTAAAACTCGAAAAGAGGCCGCTTGGGCAATAACAAATGCAACATCAGGCGGCAGCAGTGAACAGATTCGGTATGTATTTTCATTACTTAGAAATGAGTTTGTTTGTATCAATTCTTTTTTGCAAATGTTCATCATTACTAGCACAATTCCTTATATATGTAGTGCATGTCAGAAATTCTGGCAGTTCATCGTATGATCGTTGTTTTATGGCCGATGATGGACAATCATTTTGTGGCCGAAAATGCTTTATCACCTACGTGCTATCCTCTAGACAGTAAACACGCATATATAACAGCATTGAGATAGGAAATAGATGGTAAAGTAAGAAGCTGTGTAAAAAGAGTTAGCTTTTATCTTATTTCGTGTATTTAGCATGAAGCGGGCCTTGGTCTTTATTGGCATAAATGTTGAGTTTAATTCATCGTGAAGATGGATTCCATCTTTTTATAATTTCCTCTTAGTACAAAACTGAAAGATTCTTCCACGTCATAGACCCATCTACAAAGCCTCTCTTTTGAAACCGATCATACAATTCCTCTGCATTCCGTCTTAGAGATTTGGGAGTGGCTTAGGGAGCATAAACCCTGCCATTTTTAACAGAAAGAATATGGTAGTCGACCGTCCTTAATTTTTTAAATTTGTTTCGGCAAGCCATGAACCTTTTTCAGTTAGAATTCATTTCAGTCTGGTCAGTTTAAAATTATACATAGACCAGAGCCTTTTACGTTACGTAAGTTGTTGATAGCTACGCAAAATCATATCTGTAATAATCAGATAATAAATTAGATTATTTTTTGTTGTCAGTGTTGTTTCCGTTAAAAGCAAAGCATAAACAAGTTCTATGAAAACTTTTCAAAGTTGGATAATAAATGGATGATAAGTGGAAGCAAGAAGAAGGCCATAAATTAACAAAGTGTGACAAGAGTTAATAGAATGAGAAGAAGAGGATGAGAACCGTAGCTTCGTGAAGACTAAAACAAGTCCATGTTGTCATAGCAAGTATTTTCTGCAAAATGTGTATGGACAAATTGAGTGAGATAAGAAGGAGGAAAGCCATCAATATTCTTGATTTGTCACATGCTTGTCCACTGTCCTCCTGTCTAACCCAACTAACAACACGATTTTGGTCTATATAGGCATTTTACTTGTGGTGAGCTGTTCAGATGCCATTTTAAAAACTGCAAATAATACCAAATGAAGCTACACTGAGTACAGAGGTTTGGTACACATTTGCAGTCGTGAGTTACTCGTTTGATGGTCCGATGATCACATCCATAACTTTGCGTCTGATTTTTACAGAAGACCCCCTGTCGACCTTTGGCACCCACCGTAAAATGTTAATTAATTCTTAGGTTTTTTTATCTCACTATTGACTTCAATGATCCGTTTCGTCGGTGCTGAATGCAGGAAGGTTCTGTAAAGTTAATGTTGAAAAAAAATCTTGGCACTATTGTTTATGTCATCGGTAATCTTATTGCGTCATTGCTTGTAAAGTAAAAGGAACATCATGTGGTGTTGTGGTAAAGTTTATTGTGAACAAGTAGTTCATGGTAGTTGATGGTAGTTCACCAAAAGTAGCTTAAAAGGTCACCATATTTAGGTATTGATTTTAAGTTTCAATATATATGATATTATCTTTATAACACGAAATGCATGAGTCCTAGGTTGAAATGTCTGAGTCAGTTGTAGTAAAATGAAATCAATGTTAGTTATTCGTGCCGAGGACTTTACTTTTGTTTCCTTACTGCAGATTTCTTGCAAATCAAGGGTGCGTTCCTCCCTTGTGTGATTTGCTGTCCGTGTTGGACACCAAAATAGTACTTGTTGCTCTCAATGGAATCAATAATATTCTTAAAGTTGGTAATCGGATCGCCAAAGCAGGCAATACTATCAACCCTTACGCCTTGCAAGTGGAGGAATGTTTTGGTATATTTACACAGTAGAGTAATCTTCCACCTTGATTTCTGTTTCTTGGATTAAAGTAGCTGTTTCTGATTGCTCACCTGACTATGTCATGTGTCAGTGTTTGACCAATTTGGCCAATGATACTCTGAGACTGTGAATGTGCCACAGTTAATGATCTCTGGTTTTATATCTGTGCCTTACCATAACCCACCAATTTTGGCTATTGCTAGGAGTTTATGCATTTTGATATTTACCCATTGGTCTATTTTTGTCCAATAATGCCACATAGTTCAATACAATAATTAGTACCGCCATGAATGGTGTGGTTGTCAAGAGTGAGATGCAGAAACCATATCCTCAAGCAAACCGTACGAAAAAATGAAGAATATTGTCCTAGATGATAATAATGGCAACTAACCTCCTTTTATCTTCCTTCTTGCCTTTTTTACCTCATTAGTGTCTTTTTTTAGAAGAAATAGTGTACGTAATTTTATTACATAGGACAATAATGCATATAATATACTTTACATGTTTCCTAATTTAACGTATTGACTTTAAATTGCATATAGTAAACCTTAGATTCGATTTATTGTTTTCGCGAGTGGATCCAAATGATATCAGGATTCGATTCTTTTTAAGTCAATTTTGGTGTTTACGGTTTTTTGTTTCCTTTTTTTTTAGCCTAAATGCAGTTGACTTTTGTCCTTTTATGAAACTGTTTTCCAATGCTGTGAAGGGTAAAGGGAGAATACATTTATCGAGATCCTTATTTTTTGTAGGACTAGACAAAATCGAGTACCTACAACAACACGGAAATGAAGATATCTACAAAAAGGCAAGTGAAATTCTTGACTTGCATTTCCGCGATGAGGGAGAGCAGCTGGCCAAAGGAACGGAAATGACAGATGGAAACGAGGCTTTCGACTTACCTGAGACGAGCGTCGTCCCAGATCATGGCTTCACGTTCTAAGTGTTGCAGCAGAAACTTTTAAAGAATGCATTTGAGAATAGACTTACAATTCTTTGTGTATGACCTTTGGAAGACTAGGTCGTGCTAATCTCGACATATAAAAGAAGATTTAAGTAGTTCGGTATCCATTCGACGAATTTACATGATCAAATCTTGCAATATCGTAAAAAACATGATTGCTTTGATTTGCGATTTACCCCCTTGAGATGTGTTGTCTAGTAAAGTGTACAATAAAGGAAAGGACAGGTCTTGAACTTGGTTAGGCAGAAAAATGAAACACATCCCAATTGTATTATCGCAATATATATTGTGATCTCCTGTGAGCACATGCATAAATTCACCAGTGAAGAATAGCTTATGTTTATTCTCACCATGTACAGTATCTTTGGTAGTTTTGAGTTGTTAATAGCTATAGTATGACATCGTGTAAGAAATTGTGCTATTTTGTAAAATGAGACTCATTGAAAAACAAAGGCAAATACATCTTCTGCAACCTGATGTAGTTGTTGTGGTTATTTCTAATGCTACCGATCTCGAGAGTTACCCTCGCAGACATTAACAAAACAAAGACAAGAATTATGTACAATTTGCTGCACAACGACCTCAACTATGCTCGTACCTGCACAAAGCAAAATAAACAGCCGAAGCAGAAATGTACTATTCAGGCAATACATGGTTCCCTCTTTTGACTGATTAAAACAAGTTTGGAGGTCCGACAGAGGTTATCTGGAAGCCATGGTTATGAGGAAAGCGATAGAAGCAATTTCTACCTAAGAACATCAAGGTTGCTTGCTTGCATAGAAACCATTTATCGTCCTTGAAAATTCGTGACTTTATGGAATCAGTGGAAGCCATGTAGACAGTAGCTTTATCATGACATGAGTCGTATGCTTTTTATGAGCTACGTTTCGAGAGACACATCTCCCATCATCAGCCTGATACGAATTGATGCCACCGCACTCATTTGAGGGGGTGTATGAAACAATTGGAGCTTTAAATCAAAAAAATATTTTAATTATTGTTTCTTATCTTCTTGACGCCGATAGTAAGGGCCGAGATTTTGTTTCAATCAAGTTATTCACCAACGTCTAGTGCTTCTTGTTTTCTTTTGCATTGTTATGATCGGCTCTTCGATTGTTTTGGTGCGACCAGGCTGAAGATGCACCCATCTTTCCTCATAATCATGTAAATGGCTTCCAGATAGCCTCTGTCGGCATCATGTTTTGTGTGAAAGCCAAGAGAGAGCGATCCTTAAAAAATGTACAGTGCAGAATGGCGTGGAGCAATCAGCACTACACATCATCGGGAACAAGCTTTTCTCTTGAAACTCTGGGGGATTGCAAAGAGCGTTTGGTGAAATTTAAACTTTCTTACAGTCTTCAACAGTTCCATCATGGGTAAACATATTGAAGGTTGCATAGAGAGGTTTTGTCTAAGCAAGGCACTAAGATAATGTCAATAATAGATAGATAGATAGATAGATAGATAGATAGATAGATAGATAGATAGATA
>JANTCA010035610.1:0-20582 GCA_024741275.1 Chironex yamaguchii
AAAATTAATACAATAATACAAGGAAATTAACACAATATATAAGTATACGAGGAATTAAATAAACTGTATGCAGGGGATTACTTACAGGAGGAGCTCTCCAAATAGGTAAATTACTCGAGGAGAGACACCCCCCCCCCCCCCACTCTAAGATATTAGGCAAATTTATTTGAATAATTGTTCTTTTTCATTATCACTTAGATTTATCAGGAGACCTTGTTCAATAAATAAATTTTCAGTTTTGATTTAAATGAGGTTTTGGATGGAGCAGTTCGAATTTCATGGGACTCTGTATTCCAGAGTTTAGCACCAAGATAGAAAAATTGATTTTAGGCCGTATTGAAGACTGTTTTTCCGGGATATATATAAATCGCCTCGACTAGCCTGTCTTGTGGAATATTGATAAACAGAAGAGCTGATTAAGAAAAAGTCATGAAAGCAGCTAGGTGAGGTGATATTAACAGAATCAAAAACAAAGGTTAATAGATGGATTTCAAAAATTTCGTAAATAGTAAAAAGTTTAAGATCCCTAAAGATTGGAAGAGAGGGGGACATGCGAGGCTTATCTGAGATAGCTCTGACAGCTTACAATATAGATAAAGCAACACAAAAAAATTAAAAAAACTTGGAGGTGCACGCCAGCATAATCGAATCCTGCTATTATGTTACGTACAGCAGCATTCCTTGAAAAGTAGGATACTCCGCAGGCCGGCCATTAAGTCTTGTGCTTAATATTTAACTAAGCAACCAATTGTAATTCACTTTACTACTATGCTAATCCAGTAACAACGGTAATCCACTTAATTGTGGAGGCCATTACTAACTGCTCAATTTCACATGTATGTGATAAACAGCTGTTGAACTTAGCAGGAGTCGAGTCTGGTGAAATTCGCACTTGTGAAAAGTTATGAGGTTCCAATCTCCGATCCGATTAACACAATAGGAAGTTTACATCTGCGTAATAAATAGTCTACTCGCTTACTTACCCTTTGGGCGTAGTCAATTCCAAGATAACGCGGCATTCTTACCAATATATAAATGTCACTCGCCTTATGTCAATTACAATCCTACTCATAGAGTCAAAACTAAAAACCGAGTGAGAGAAGAAACAGATGATCTGGAAAATTGTAGTGGTTCAAATTTTGGCGCCATTGTTGGTCGCATGTTAAAAGCACGTAAAAAAGATGGCTGTCATACATTGAATTAACCACAATATCTGCCATAAATCCTGTGACCTCGTGTTTTTCAAATTCCAAATGTATCGTTCATCCCTATCCTTCCATAAGAAAGGTCTTCTGAGAAAATTGTACAGCATAATAAAAAATTATAAGCATGATCACTCCAAGTGTCATGTGGAACAGACAATATTGCTTGGTGTTTGATATCTGGGGGTGGGGGGTGGGGGGTGACCGAGATGATGAGGAGAAAGGTTTTTTTCTTTTTTTAACATGTGTTCCAAGAACTTTTAGCACCCATTATAGCTCCATGCAGAAGTAGGTATGGTGTTATTCTGTGAGGAAGAAAAACAAAGTTAAGATTCTGACTAGGGCAGGTAAGAAGCAGGATATCAAGACGAAAAATCTGACTCCTCTACTACTGAGGTGTTTGGTCATTCAACCCTGATCGTCCATTGATGTTATTTCGTGTTAGTCTATTGCTGTATGGGGGTACTCTCAAGTGCGATAAAGCATCTTTTTATCGCAGTTTGCATTATTTACTTTTCTTTCTTCTCGTTATCAAGCGTACCCCATTCCCATGCCCAGGTTAGGGAAGCTATCAATACTGGACTACCATAACCTCCTCTTGGTAAAAACGGTAACAACGTCTCAACTAACAACCACCGTTTTGGAAGTTTCTTATTTTATCCGCTTTGCCATGGTGGCTCAAATTTTGGAAAGAAGTAGATAATTATGGGGCCTATAGTGAAGATTTTATAGCCTAATAAGCCTAAGGTTTTATATAACTCGCCTTAAAAATTTGCGAAATTGCGCTGAAAACATATTTAAAAGCTATTTTCCAGTGACAATCTTCAGAATATGAAACGTCAAAAAGGAAAGTATATGTATAAGGCAACCTATTTATGCGAAACATGTAGCAACACTAGCCAATCCTAGACAAGAAAGGAAACAAAGAAACAGGAAATGAAGAAACAAAACATTATTGGAAGATTGCATGTAAAAAAACCAACTCTTTCTGCCTACAGAGTACTGGTTTTCTTGCTTTAATGTAGACTGACTCCAATACATTTAGATGAAAGGACGATCTAGCTGTGCCAATTATCCGAAAATTAGGTGACAGGATCAAACAACATGTTCCACCCACTGTACACCAAGCATCAACTCCTCCTAGAGAACAGCCATCTCGCGATTGCAAAGCGAAAATGGCTGCCCAAACATGCGATTTTGCCATAGGCCAACATTTACTAGAAAATTCACAATGCACCAAAATGTGCAAGAACGGGAATTTTCGGAAGTTTTCCTCATACTTTTGTAATCATAGAAATATTTTTAATTATGTCTATATACAAGAACTTTTCATACTGTCTATACACAAAAGCAGTTTTCTTAATTTTTTTGAAATTAAAAAACCGACCTCGACGTTAATTTTGTAGTGTACTCGTTTCCGACCGTAGCTTGCCAGGTTTAGGAAATACAACTACGAAGTGAGCTCTTTATTAGAGAGGTCTCCCGTTACCTTCTCTCACCAAAGGTACTTTATCTGCGGTGACGCGGGTTCCAACTCGCAACCTCTGGCTTCCAAGATTGTCGTCTTATCCACTACACCATGGCGTCTCTATATATATACAATTGATAAATTTCAACTTGAACAAATGACCTTTGTAACTGCACTCTTGGTACCCCACAATGTATATATAGACCTTTTCGCTGTTACGTCACACGGTCCGTTGTTGGTGGCAACGATCCAACGAAGAGGCAAACAATGAGGTCCGTCAACAGCGTTTCCTATGCAGCATGGTCTTGTTTTGGTATTATTTTGGTGTTTTTAAGGTCTTGTACGTTGTAGAATGCCATCTAAATACATTGATAAGTGGGGAGAAGCACATGGAAGATATTTAGAGAAACTTGAGGATTCTTCCTTTTTACAAAATTGCTGTCTTCAGAAGTATACTTGCCATCTCTAGCAGTAAAGCATGTGTGTGTTCACAACACAAAAACCTAACCTCGACAGAGTTAAGTCTTTGATGTAAAGTTACTAACATCCTGCTTTATACACTTGATCTTGGCCATAAGGTATTCTTTTTCTTGCTTCAAGTTATAAACCTTAATGACTGTCCACTTCAGCTTCAAGTTCAGTGGTACTGTAGACTACAGAAGTGAAGAATCTTCATTAGGGGAAGCGTCTTATGTATAAATAGTAGTCTGTAAGTGTAGGGATCACGTATTGTTGAATTGATTTGTTTCGCCGTGTGATTTTTTAAGGCTATCTATCCTTTTACAGTTGTTAGTGGACTTCTCGTATTTTCTTTTGACTCTGTATCCAAAAACATACCTCAAGTCGAAGGCAAATGGCCTTTATAAAAAAGCTTAAAGCTTTCCCCATCAATCCATGATTGCTGCATCCATTGACAATACAGCTAATTGACATTTTCAAAGCAAAATTACTTAAAAACTAATCTTCCCTCGCACAACTTAAAGTTTTAATGCCGCGATCGGCTTTGTTTGTCCCTTCAACTTGTTGCTATGCGCGGTTGTAAAGGAGATCCGAAAAGGTCTATAGACATAAACAGCAATTATAGTTTTACGATTGGGCATCAAAGTGAGGGAATAAGCACATTTCTGCGAGGAGGGTTTTTTCTGATAGGGCCGTTGGGACACTTACTCCAAAAGTGTAAGGGTGCACCCTACAGAAAAGTCAAGAAATGGTTTGCATCATACCACAGTAACGTAGATTTAATTGCAACTGGTCTTACCCTGTCAATAATAAGTTAACAATACAAAAAAATTTCTTCTAGTTGAGGTTTTGTGTCCACACATACAGTCTATGTTCTTTAGGTGGTAAATAACTCTGCTGGTGGAACACCAGCTGCACAGTATGATGTTGTGCAATAATAACTGCAAACAATCTGCAAGACATTTTATCCTGCAAACAATCATCATCATGGGGTGTCATCTTCTTCCTAGAAGGTCGACTGTCAAAAATAAGAAGTCAAAAACAGTAAAGTAAGAGCAACACAGTTCAGTTGGAGGCCTTAGCACACATTCATGACAATCTCTCCTTAGTCTCTCTTGGTAGTCGAAGTCAAACTTCTTGCTTTCTTCCAGGACAACAGTTTTCTACACCCCACGGTCAGACACCATTGCTTCCCAGTTCTCCAAGAGGATGCCCATTTCCATGAGGTCTATCTTGGCGCAGGCTTTGAAGCTCAGTTTGGGCTGTCTCTCTGCCTTGACTCAGTGCTTAGCTCAACATAGAGGATGTCTTTTAGCAGTCACCCATCCTCCACCTAGTGTAGGTGTCCCAAATATCTCATTCTCCTGCCCTTAAGGATGTGAAACATTGAATGGCTTGCTGTATGGGTCAGAACCTCTTCGTTGTGCAATATTGTAAGGCAAAACAAATAAGCTCTTCTTTCCTAGGATGACTCTTTATTTTTGCCTCTTTAAGTGCGTTTTCCAATGGTTGCATAATAGGGTCAAGCTAACTGTTGCCTTGTAGCCATTTTATTAGGCAACCAAAATTGTCTGTCCGTATTTTATGGTCATAATCTGACTGATGTTCTTGCACCTATCCCACTCCAAACAAGAAAACGGCCAATGCCAGTGTTGCAGGAAATACAGATTGATTTCTTTCACTAAAAAAAGATGGAACAAGAACTTGCCCTGAGAAACAAAATATATCCTTGGAGGTGGAAGGCAGATACATGACATACTCCCCGCAAGAGGAAGAAAACTCGACATTTGATTGGAATTTTTTTCCTACTAAAGTAAAGACACTTGTAAGATGGTACATTTGCTTTTCTCCTCGGCAATGTGTTAGCTACAGTGTTTTCTTTACCCTTAATATGACGGATATCGTACCAAAAGCTTTGTAAGTACAAGATGCATCGTAATAAATGATGATTTTCCCTCTAGTTTATTGATAAAGCGTAAAGGATTGTGATCTGCAAGAAAGCTGATGGGATATCAACCTCAAGTTACATATACTTGAAAATGTTGCATTACTAAATATTGGACTATGGCAGAATCGCGTGTGTTAGAAGTCATTTTCGCTTTGGAATCAATTCCTCCTAGAGAAAGGCCACCTCGCGCTTCCAAAGCAACAATGACTTCCAAAACATGCAATTCTGTCAAAGGCAAACATTTACTAGAAAATTGAAAATGCACCAAAATGTATAAGGACGAGAAATTGCGGATAATTGGTACAACTAGATTTCATTTCATCTAAGTGTATTGTAGTCTGTCTACATTAAAACAAGAAAACCAGTACTCTGTAGGCAGAAAGAGTTCTGTCGGACTCTTTCAATAATGTTTTGTTTCTTCATTTTCTCCTTGTTTTCTCCTTCCTTGCTTATGATTGGCTAGTTTCGATACATGTTTCGTATAAAAGAGGTTGTCATGTACATATACTTTCCTTTCTGACGATTCATGCTCTGAAGAGTGTCAGACAAAAACCCCTTTTTTACAATGATTAGTGGCAACAGACAGAAACTTTCCTTTCAAAATACTCTTTGATCATGTTATCATGGCACGATTGGTACCACTAACAATGGTCAGGGTAATTTTGATGTACTTTAGGTTGCTGACTCTTCTCTCAATCTCGGAAGATCCACTGCAATGCGCACGGAGAGGGTTCCTTGGGATTGGTAGGATGGCTAATAGTTTGCCTCCAGGCTTTAACTCGCGTAGGTTTGACTGCCTGTCATAAGTTAATTTCATCTTCCGTTGTGCTTTGACTAAGTTTGACAAATTTGAGACATAATCAAGGAGATTGTTATCTGGAGGATTCAATGAGCCACTTCTCTATGAGGAGTTTTAATTGACCTCAAGCTTCATGACCACATGGGCTAAACGTGAAACGTAAATGGCACGGTTGTTTGCGATGCATCAAGAAATTAATTCCTTCATCTCATTCCTTTCCATAATCGATACAATATGATCTTATCATTTTATTCATGATCTAATGGGAATGCTCAAGCATTACTTGAGAAATGGTACTGTATGGGCTAGAAATGCTCTGCCTGATGCCTAACTCATTCATGACTTCTCAAAATAAACCTGATAAGAAGTTACTTCCCATATCTGACTGTACTTCCCTCGTGGCAATCTGAATGTTTCACAAAACTTCACTACAGCCTTACTAACACTTTTAGCCTAATATTCTTCAATGGGATTGTTATTTTGCTGCTTGGTTCTTGGAAGGAGCATCAAGCATAAACCCTGGAAAAAGGTTGACCAAATGCAGGGATTAGTTTAGAGGGGCGAGTTTTATTACTTAATTGAGCTCACCAAACATTTTGCATATATAGTATGTCTTACAGAACTCAGTAGCATCTTTGTGACTTGGCAAGTAGGAATGCTGTAAGGTACTGTAATTTGTTTCTAAACACCTAAATGACCATCAAGTAGATGCTTTTGAGCAAATGCTTATTACCCTTACTCTCTGCTTGGATGGTGCCACCACCTGGTATCTAACAGACCAGTCCTCGTTTGCAGCTACATAGGGCGAATGCCACTTCCTCATCAATACTCCAACTTGCCAAAAGTTGCAAACTGAAACAGTCTCCACACCTTTCCCTTACAAAGCCTTAGATTTCATTTCTGTCAACTCGGGATCATCATGTTTCCTCTTCACCAATGTATCATGATCAATCTATTCTGGTGACACTGGTGTATTGTCTGACACCTTAGCTTTGAGTTGAAGTCGGAATCCTGTTTCCTTGTATCCGTCATGTGAGTCCTATCACTGGCCCCTTTTCAATCACACCTCTCAGGCACAAATCTTCAATACTATGTGCCTCCCGGTCCTGGTGGCGTGCTCGGCAGACATCGATCTTGTAGTGACACGTAGAAAATATCCCTGGAAATTCATTTTGCACTTTCTCTGTCTTCTGGCCACGCCATGTCTCCAGCAATATCATTGCCTATTAAGAGTGACACCCCTTCAATTGGTAATGACGGAACTACTGCGACAACAACATGTCTTTTGAAAAAGTTAAGTCCAAATGGATCTCACAAAGTGGCGCAGACAAATAGTCCCCTTCGACTTGCCAAATAAAAACCCTGAACTCAACAGTACACTCATTTCCTGGAGGCAAAATACCAAATAACTGTAAGGACTGGGCTGATCCAGTGTCCCGTCAGGCGATAATTGTTTTTTATATTCATAGCTCACCAGATGCTGAAATTTACAACAATCAGTCATACAGATTCATTTTATTTGGTAGCATCCCGGTCTTTCCAACCCGATCAGTATCCTTAATGGGTTGTTTGCAAAATGTTTGACGTAGAAGTCATCACTGATTTTTTGAGACAAACACAACCAATCAAACAAGATTTGTTATTAATGTGCAAACTCAAGTTTCGTTGTTTTGGTTTTCTGCATTATGAAATTTGTGGCGATAAGTCCAATTGGTATGCCTGAAGGATGGAGTTCTTTACTGGACTGTGGTTTGCACTCTTTGCAACGGTCAAAGCACAGTAAACATCTGATGTTCTACCAACAAATGTATTCTGTAACAAAAGTGGCCAATGTTGCTGGACCCAGCCAGAGTATATGCAATTTTGTCGTAATGGTGAAAAATGTGTCCACTTCTTTTTCTTGAAATGTGGGACAAGTCCAAAATTTGTTGCAAGATCAAACTCGGAATAACATGGTCTTTCAGTCATAAAATGGTCTTCTTGTAGCTATCTTCTTGTAACGACAGCTCATCCTCCACTCTGAGTTCCTCTAGCTTATACTGTGCCTCTAGTTTTCAACCTATAACCTAATTTCTTCTGCAGAGGATGCAACTCTACTACCATTCTCATTTTCACGGTCCTGTCGCATGTCAGATGCCT
Organism: Chironex yamaguchii; assembly: GCA_024741275.1. NCBI lineage: Eukaryota > Metazoa > Cnidaria > Cubozoa > Chirodropida > Chirodropidae > Chironex > Chironex yamaguchii. The sequence continues at coordinate 8,016 of JANTCA010035610.1, forward strand.
GACTTACGATGCTCTCCCCTGCTTTAAACATATTCCGTTCAGTTAACTTCTCTTCAACTAGTTTCAACAAGGGCAGTTTTCACATACAGGGACTGACTTCCACCTCAAGATACTGTGCTAAAACTAATAAATGAGCCTTGCGCAATGCACAAAACGTAGCTCAGACACACTCGTTGAACACACCAACATCCACAAAAAAACGTCTACCTCAAAATTAGCCATGATATATAACAAAAAAGGGTATCGAAAAAAGCTTTTAAGTATGATTTTTGCGCAATGTCGAAAATTTTCAAGGCGATTTTCAAGTTTTGTACCACAAAAAGATTGTTCAAAAAAGGGTACCAAAGTGTATAACTAAAAGGGTACTTAAAAGTATAACCCAAAAAAGGTACCACAATATCTCACTAACTGTGGGAGGGAAAGAACAAAGCAAACGTAAGGCTCATTCACCCCATTGCGTACGTTTGTGAAAAACAGTACAAGCACACCAATACTAATCCGTTGACATAGCTAATATTTCAGAGGCCTGACTCACAATGGCCTTCCCTGCATTAAAAATATTTGTTTCAGCTAATCAATCTTTAACTAGCTTCGACAAGTGTAGTTTTCTTATCAGGGCATTAACTCAAGATAATGTACACAAGAAGGTACCAGATTGAATAACCCGAAAAAGTACCAAAATGTATAAACCAAAAGTGTACCAAAATACCCCACTAAGTATACAACAATGGAAAGGACATAACAAATGTGGGGTTTATTCACATTAATGCGTAGATTTGTGTAAAACAGTACAAACTCTCATAATTAGTCCTTTGACACAGTAAAGTGAATGAGGAAAGGTAGTTCTTCCATCGTCTCCAGCTTTAACCCTGTTGGACTGGAAGTCGTTCTTGGCTTAAAATAGCACCCTCCTTTTAAGACGTTGACCCTCCGGGGCAACAGGTCTTTAAATGTTCATAATCTGACTGATGTTCTTGGGTCTGTCCCACTCCAAATAAGGAAACGGCAAATGCCAGCGTTGCAGGAGGTAGGTTGATTTTCCTGACGATAGACGGGACTGGGGTGTATTCTACGGAAAAAAATATACCTTCAGAGACGGAAGGCAGATATATGACAACAGTCAATAGGTCAATGTGCCCCTAATGAAGAATGATATACAGCAGTGTTTCCATATTACGAACCCCTCGATGTTACAAATTCTTACTTTAGAGAACTACAATTTTGCTTCTTGACAGTTAAATTGATATGAGTGGTTTCCATACAATGAACACTCGATGATACATATCAAAATGCTTCCCCCTTAGTGTTCGTTTTCAAGAGTACTCTACTCAGTCTGATGCTTCGTAACTTAGCATTTATCAAGTAAATTTAAGTACAAAACTCCATTGAAAGTTATGGTTAGCATAACAACTTGGTATAGGTCTAGTTAATTAAAGTCAATATTAGTAGCGTTCCAGGCGTGCACTCAACTGTCAACTTCTCTTCCTTGTAGTGCGCCCTGGGTCATGCTAACTAGGCTCTTGATAATTTAATAAGTTAATGCCTAAAGAACAGCGTTCTTCCGAAATATACATGCATCACAAGCACTGCTTGGGTACAGCATAATTTGCGACCGAATTCTGTTGATACGAAATCACGGAAAAAAAGTGAACATCAGTGTATTCCAAGTCTACACCCCAACGAGAGATGCTGATGATGAAGCCATAGAGTCACTTTATGACGCCCTGAAGGCAACTATTGATAGTATCAAGGAAAGTAATATGGCTGTAATCTCTGGTGGATTTAATGGGAAACTCTAGAGGCAAATATAACAAATTGAGAGGGACATATCTGGGGACTTCAGCCCTGGATAAAGAAATGAAAGAGGCAAAAAGCTGACAGAGCTCTGAACAGGGCACTTTTTGCACCCTTACCTAAAAAGGGAGACAATAAGCGATTCAAGCAACGTAATGTCGAACATCATATTAGTAAGAATGTAGAAGAAATACAGCGGAAATAAATACAGCGGACATAAATGTCACCCAAGCAGACTTTCAACACGAAAGAGGCATAAACGGCCTTGGCAAGCATCACGTAAAACAGCCATCAAAGCGGCCACGTAAACAAGTTGACATGCCACAGAGATTGATTACCGAGACTATAGCGATGTTATTGGTTAATGCACGGTTTGTATTGGCAACTACTTTTGGAAATGGCTCATTTGTAACTGGTTGGTATACCATAGCAGAAACGTATTCAAGACTATAATCGAGGCCATGTATGGTGTATTGGGATAAAGAGACATTTATTGCAGTCGATGATAGTCTTGTATACTTTGGTGGGTAAGAAAGAAGAAACTCCATACTGGACTAGCACCAAAGCCTTACTATTTGCATTAGAATATGCCATACGCAGTGTAGACAATGTAGTTTAGATTAGGCAGAATGCCATCAGCTGAAACTACTTGACCAAAGAATTCCAGTGCATCACTCAGGAGATGACAATTGGAACAATTCGAGGAGGAACCTTCGTTATAGAAGATGATTTAAACATCTCTGAACTCTCATTGTGAAATTTATGCTACTGCACAAGCGTGGTAATCTAACATTTATAACGAAATAAACCTAAATTGAAAGTAACTGTATGATATTGCTTTCAACAATGGAAATTGGATAACAAATTCACTCAAAGCTGTACTTGCTTGTTGTCCATAATGCGCATATCACTGTCTTTGTGGGCACAATAACCATGGGCGACACCCATGGGGTAGGTTCATTGTCTAGAATCTGCTGTGTCTCATTCTGTGGCGTCTTTTTGAACACTGTTCAAACCTTTTAAGTTATTTTGCTAACAAACCAATAAATACACATAAATAAACAGAAAAATGTTGAAGCATAGGTATTTTGCGTCAGTTTGACAATTTAATTGTATATCGTACTAAAGATTTTGACACTGCTTTTTACATATTTTCTTCTGATTACCTGCCTGTCAAAATCTTTAGTACGATATACAATTAAGTGTGTCAGAATACCCAAATTTACGGTCTTTTATGGCAGAAAACCGAGTGTTGGTGCTTGCGAACTTTTTGACGAGATTTCTTTGTTCATGTTGTGAAAGAAAAAGCTGACAAAGTGGGAACACGACTTCCAATAATGCTTTATCTATTTCTCCGTCTTATCATATAACATCAAAACAATTCTAAATGCATTATCCTATTCGAGTAAAAACGTTTCCAGTTACTTGAGAAAATCAACGCTTCTCATTGCAAGGTTCTCAGCCTTTTTACCGTGAGACCAACATTTGCTCACCTGGAGAAGTATACCGTTATCGCGCAGTCCGAGTTCTTTGGCCAAATTATGCCTGCGCCTTTTTCCGTTCGATCTTGCTAGATCTTTTGGTATCCAATATTTTTCTCTAAACCGTCTTTCGCGTCTTCTCAGTAACAACATTATACAAGAATGTTTATGAACAAAAGCACTAAAGACGGCTAATTTTTGTGGAAAGCAGAGAAAGCTTTCGATAGAAACGTTTCGCCATGAAAATATAGGAAGGGTAGTGTACGAAGACCATCGCCAGTTTCCGCATCGGCATAAAATCCAGGCATGGGATTAAAACTAGCAGACCCGCCATGGTGACAACAAAACTAACTTGGCAAAAATACAGAAGTCAAGATTGATCAACCAAGCAAACCTCACCAAGCAAGTTCCTTTCGCGCATGCCATCACTTGACTACATCAGCTCATTGCATTGCAATTGATCGTTATCCCGGATCGCAAGCCGAGTCCGATGCAATTCTACTGCAATTACTTTGAATGTAATGTTTAGTAAAACTATTTCGAGACGAAAGAACCAGGTATTTTTCTTACTTTTGGCCTCGTAACTATCGAATGGAACTGGAACCAGTCGGGATTGGTCAGGTAGACACGAATTTTTGCTAACAAAAAAACTTAAAAGCAAGTCGTTTCCTCAACTGATCGATCAACTCGTCATCAAGCTACGCTAATGAAAGTCGTTTCCTCAACTGATCGATCAACTCGTCATCAAGCTACGCTAATGCAAGTCGTTTCCACAAGTGATCGATCAACTCTTTTCATCAAGCTACGCTAATGCATATTCGGACAACAGTCCACTCCATCACACTCCACCAAAAAAAAAACAAGACAGGTGTGCGCGACGGTTATGTTCTACTATCCGCCAGCAAAGAAAAGAAAGCAAAGCAGTTTGTACTTTTCGTGATGTAGGATGAAAATTCTTTATTTCATAAAAAAAATCATTTAACACTATCTTACAACTATTCAAATCTTCCTTGTTGTATCCAATATATCATTTGTTTCCCAATTAAAGAGTGCTCTTGGGTCTTATTCCAAGAGCATGAATGGAGATTGTAAAACGAGTATATAAAATATATGCCTTTAAAAGCAGTCAAATTATATTCCAACACCCTTTCCTGCAGCTAGTTGCGATTGGCAAAAATTGGCATCGGACTATCAGCTAATGAAATAGTGTGTTCCGGGTTGTCGGTGGGGTTTTTTGCCTCCGATTTGTTCCAATCTAAAATACCTCGTCGTCCAGCACTTCCTCTGGCCACGTTCTCTTGTTCTTGCAGCCGCACGAGCATTCCACTGGGATCTCAACCTCCACCATCTTCCCTGTCAATGTTTTGATGAGGGTTTCTTTGCCATAGAGCAATTTGTCGTTCAGTAAAGTACGCTGGACTTCTGTGTCTTCGGAGCACAGTGCTTGCACGTATGTCTTCTCAACAATTGTGGGCTTACAACCTGGCATACACTTGGGGATTGGAATGCTAGTCTTGCAATATAGTGACTTTGCTACTTTCGCAATTTCACGGTGCTTTCTATCCTTGGTGCACACTAAAACAAAGCAAAGTATACAAAACCATTTAATCCTTTTTATTGCAAGTCCTGTAGACAATATAAAGTTGAATAAATAAAACAAGTAGAACTAGGACACGTTCGCCAGCTGTTTGTTCAAGTGATGCTGGCAGAGGTTACAACCTGTGGTAGCGATCCGTGATAGCAAAGCCTGTCCGATCCCATAGTTATTTTTCACGGCGAGCCATTATTTCAGTACAGTTTTGAGGAGGCAACCTATACCCCTGACCTAGAACATTAGAAAATTTGTACAGTAATGTTGTAAAAATATACCCTAGACCAAGAACATTAGAACATTCGCCCAGTAATGTTATGAACGTATACCTTAAAACCATTTGTTATTGCAGAAAATGGTATGTACTTACTATCGCTACATTCCTTGCCAGGAAGTATCCAACTGCTACCGAAGAGTTTTGGGCATTCAACGATCTTATTTTCGGGAGTCTCGAACTCGTGCATTACCTCACCGTCGAAGTTACCACAAAGCCCACATACTTTGCTGAAATACCAAGGCGAGACCTGAGTAGTGACCTTCCATCCCTTCATCAGCCTAAGTGTAAGACCAATTCGGTAGTCGATGAAGACAAGTGACTTCAGTTTAGGTTCCCACGTGACAATGTACACAGGTCGTTTCATCGAGTCGTACTTTTCGTAGATGCTTTCAATATCGGTTTCCACACCATCAATCTACAGATTTGTTCAAAAAGAGAAACACCATACTTTTCTGAAACGGTTAACAGTAAATAGAACAAATGACGAAAATGACGGAATTGACGAAAATCTGCCGAAACGGGAAACAGTAAATACAACACAAATGACAAAATGTGAGCAATCGGTTCGTCTGTTGCTTGAAGATAATGTAATGTAAGTAGTATTTACTCAATTCTTACCAAGACTTCTGGCTTCTTTTTCCAGTCCATGTTTGGAATGATGTCGAACTCCTGATCCGCAACGATAATACGCAAAGCTCGCTTAAGGGAGTTTGGTATCTTTCGAATGAGCACCAGGAATCGAGTCATGTTGGCACTACAATTGCGGATGAGCACATGCTCGCACTCTCCTCGTAGCTTGTAATCATAGATTTTGTTATCAAACGTCACAAAGCTAGTATCCTGGTGATGGCAAAACGCTATAATTCGGGGAAAAAATTTAACTTTTATTAGTCAAAAGCAAAGACAGTTGTCAAATAAGAAACACAAAACCGATTACCAAGAAGTGTCGTTTGATCATATTCACATGCATACATGATGCACACATTATCTCCCTTTTGTGTGTAGTTGCTCCTTTCTATTCTTCATCACATTGATCCATAACAAGACGACGATACTTTTTCAAAATGGCCCTGCAACCTCTGATCGCAGACGTCGACCAATTTGAAACATGGCAATACAGTTTTGACAAGACGAGTAATGTAAACAGTTACGGCGGAAGTTTTGAAAGTTGTCACATTAGGAAACTAACCCGAGTTACAACCATTTAAACCCGCAAAAGGCATGTGAAACCCACAAGCCCCCCGGAACGATCGTCGCACAAATGCGTATTGAAGGAGTCAAAAAAAGTATTTACAATATACCAAATATACCAACAAATTTGATAACCGAAACAAAAAGACAGACAGCATATTAGGGTTTTGTAACAACACAGACTCGGAGTGGCAATACTTACGATACTGTGACACCAAGAGCTTCGTCATCAGGGGGATTTCATCTGTACCCCTCGGGAAAGATGGCATATAATAATTCAATTTCGCTTCGTCATATACAAAGGTCCTTTTTGCATCAACAACTTTAATCTTCATCGTTCTGTTGGATGTAAGATGCAACTTGATCAGTCCGCTTCCTTTAGTTACTCCATGGAACATAGTGTTGTTTTTTCGCACTAGTTTGTCGCTAGTACGGAACAATATGGGGCGCACGATATATTTCATCGTTCCGTTGATTATACTCTGCCAAATCATGGGCATCTTCTCTGTTGTGTAGTTTAGGCGGAAGGTCATGACGTCACGATGGTAATGAGTTTTATGGAACAAGAACGGTATCAGGTCCATCTAATAAAACAGAGGAGAGAGGAATTTATCAAACTCACAAAACTAGCGCAAATGCTTCTTACTTGCCTCTAGAAGAGCTGATTGCAGGCAAAAAAAACGTCGATTGTACATAAAAATAGCTATAGTATCTAATTGAAGATACTCCTACTACTAGGAAGTGATGCGATTTCACGTAAATCAAACCACCCTCCCCATACAGTTTTAGTTTATTGCTCCGCAATACCTCGACTTGTATGTTACGATACAAGATAAATTGTAAGTGGAAGATACTCCCAATTTGGACTTGGATGACTTGGATATGTCGGGTGTAACCATTTTGCCAAGTTTGGCAGCAAAGGTTTCACAACTTGCCATTTCACTGGCTAACGAGTTCACTGTTGTTTTTTTTAAACAAAGTAAAACATCTCAAGTTACCTTCATATGTTTGATTTTGCATTCTTTGTCCATACTAAGCCAAAACTCCAAGCCATCAGGAAGGAAGGATTGCTCGATACACATCTTCTCAAACATGAACATCGTTTTTGTTGCTGGGATAACGTTTACTCTTACTTTGTATCGTGGAAGAGTGTAAATCTTGGCTATCACATTAAGACGGGTCTCTTGAAGTTCCTTTTTCGCTGTTATGAACTTAACAGAATATTTCGTCATCACTTTGGTTTCGTCCTCTTCATTTTCCTTTTCCACTTTAATTATCAATTTATCTACCGTTTCTTTAGTTGGAATTATCTGCATGCGAATTTCTCCAGGGCTGATAAATATGGGGAGTACTGGGCGAGGCTTTGACATCGAGAAAAATCCTTTCAGGCAAACTTTAGTTTCTGTTCCAATGCAAAGTCCCTGTAACGAGGGTTCACGTACAGATATTAGCATAGATCGGTAAAAATATTGTAGCAGAACAAAATGATCTCTACAACCTAACGATTACATTTATCAAGCTAAAGGTTCTTATACAAAAGAGAAGTAGATTACCAAAGTGCCTTTTACTTACGTTTTGCAAGGACAATTTTCTTAAATATTTCTCGGTAAAATATTGTAGCATTTTCAAAATGAAGGGCGAAGCAAAACGATCTCTACAACCTAACGATTAAGTTTATCAAGCTAAAGGTTCTTATACAAAAGAGAAGTAGATTACCAAAAGTGCCTTTTACTTACGTTTTGCATGGACAGTTTTCTTAAATATTTCTCGGTAAAATATTGTAGCATTTTCAAATTGAAGGGCGAAACAAAACGATCTCTACAACCTAACGATTACGTTTATCAAGCTAAAGGTTCTTTTTCTTATACAAAAGAGAAGTAGATTACCAAAGTGCCTTTTACTTACGTTTTGCATGGACAGTTTTCTTAAATATTTCTCGGTAAAATATTGTAGCATTTTTAAAATGAAGGGCGAAACAAAATGATCTCAACAACCTAACGATTACGTTTATCAAGCTAAAGGTTCTTTCTTATACAAAAGAGAAGTAGATTACCAAAGTGCCTTTTACTTACGTCTTGCATGGACAATTTTCTTAAATATTTCTCGGTAAAATATTGTAGCATTTTCAAATTGAAGGGCGAAACAAAACGATCTCTACAACCTAACGATTACGTTTATCAAGTTAAAGGTTCATATACAAAAGAGAAGTAGATTACCAAAAGTGCCTTTTACTTACGTTTTGCAGGGACAATTTTCTTAAATATTCCTCGTGAGTCATCTTCTTTATAACCTCGAAAACAATAGCTTCCTCCTTTTTCGGAGAAACACACACTTGGTCTCGCACTACGGTGAGGAAGGTTCTCCTGATGTGTCGATGTCGTGGCAACAACTGGATTAAAAAGATCAAAGATCAGATTACTTGGGTTAATTGGAGACACCTTGAAAAAATTTTCGATTTTAGATAAAATATCACGAACTAGATAAAAAAATCTAAACCATATCGATGCTCAAGATAATACGAAAATACGTGACGCTGGTCATTTTGGACTGCACGATAGTAGATTCCGATGTCTCTTCACAATCAGAACAGATATGTGAGTGGTATAATTACCTCGTCCTCCTCGATTAAATACTCCATCTGTGGCTCCAAGAGTTGCGTCTCTCTCTCGTATTCCCTTACTTGTTGTTTCATTATTTCCTTGCCAAGAACTGACCACTCCTTGGGTACGAATGGTTTCTCTAAAACTGCCCAAGTCTTCAGGACAACAGATGTCAGGTTTTTGTACTCAATTTTAAAAAGCTTTCCTGTCTTCTCAGCCTTCGGGTCTACAACAAGACAATGTGATTTGCGAGACATCGTAATGTAGCCAATTTTGGGGACATACAACCGGATTAGGTTGCGATGGCGGCCATAGAAAAAGACTTGGAAAATTGTAGGCTTGGCCGCGACTACGAGGCTATTGTCTCGTATTGATACGTATTTACCGTCCTTTGTCTTCAAGATCCACTCTTCGTGCCGGCAGGCTTCACAGGGCTTTGTTACATTGATTATCATCAATTCTCCAGTCTGCCAGGGTTCCACTTTGACCATGGTAACGTTAGTTGGCACTTTCATGCCTGGAATCGGGTATGGTTTAATGTAGTGGTATGTTTCCTGTTGCATAAATATGGGCTCTCGTGTATACCTCAAAGGTGAGTAGATCTCAAAGGTATACTTCCAAGTCTTCAAATCGAGGTTAGCCTTTGCATGGAGTTCTGTTGATACGTTCATCACTGTCTTCATGTGCAAGCCAACTTCGTAAACCGGTAGGCTGAAGAACACACTTCCCATAACTTGGGCCACTGAGCTACAGTAGGGAAGGACGAAAGAGGAATAAAAATGACATACATAACCGAGACTGTGCACATTTATTACACCACCATTGCTGAGACTGTAGAAACCAGTATTGCCGAGACTGTAATGACCATTACTGCCGAGACTTTAATAACCACTACTGCCGAGACTGTAATAACCACTACTGCCGAGACTGTAGTAACCACTATTGCCGAGACTACAGTAACCACTATTACCGAGAGTGTTAATAACCACTATTGCCGAGACCGGAGTAACTTTAAAAACCACTAACTACGGATCGCCAAATTGGCAACTACAAAACAGAGCCGGTCTCCAGATGGGCAACGTGATGCAAGTTTTCAAAATGCACTGTATGTAAGCCTCAAGAAGTTGGTTGGGTAGTAGCGAAGTGTAGTAGGGCGGTAGCATCGTCGTCAAAGGAGACAACGCTCTCGTTTCTACAACAGTTTGCCTCTTTCGTCATATTAAAAAAATTAACTGCCTTTTTCAAGACCAGTTAACTTAAAAAGTATTAGATAAAAAATCGATTGGATATATCGTTGCAATTGAGAAAGAGATCGCAATCCTTACCTCACATTCAATTTGATCGATGCATCAACCGATTCTCTTTCATTTGATAAAAACGAAGTAGCAGAGAAAATGTTCGGTTTAACTTCGGCCTTGATCTCGGCTTTCACTCTTGGCAGAATCAGTGATGTTAGGTTGTATGTCAACGGGACTCCTACCAACGTTGGAAGTTTGTAGACTACATCAACAGTTGAGATGGGCTACGGCATACAGAACACGTAAAATACTTATTATTCAGATGGTGAAGCATTGCATGTACCTTCTTAAATACCGGTCGATTAGTTCCGTTAAATCAACCGTCACACGGAATAGGACAACTTCGATGTTTCAGAACCTAGAAAGTGGATACGTAGACAGCACGTAGCTTTTTCCAAGCTCATCAATCCAAGGTTATCCAAGGTCATCCAACTGGGGGTGGTGGAGTGGGGGAGGAAAGAAATTGATTTAGATATATAGAAAATCCTTAACATACCGCCCTTTCAAAAAGCGAGAAGGTAAGTCCTCGATTTTACGACTTACCCATGAACTTGGGTCATCTGAAAGATTCCAAGCTCCAGGGCCTTCTGGAAAAATTTTGCAGACGGATATTCTCTTCCTCAGAGAGGGCGGTGAGGTTGCTAATTTCATAATTTCAGATGATACTGAATATACAAGCCCCAAGACAATATATTTTTTAGAGGATCCTATCCCCCAATGACTCAGTTGGTTTAAGAGATGACCACAAATGTTTGAGAAATCATCAGCTCTGTGAAGGCCCCCATAACTTGATCAGGTACAGTTATTGGGCACCTAAAACACAAAGGAATTAAAGCATTGCACACACACAAAATGGGACGAAATGAAGTAGCTTCAACCAAATATCTTATCTCACCTTGAACCAGCTGAACACTTTGCCTTTTTTCAGCTCTTTTTCCAACTCTACTGCACGGAACAACGCACCTTTTAACAAAAGGTCTTTCAGATCAAAGTTCGAGGCCAAAGTCGTGTAATTTATGAAGAAAATTTTATCGTACACCTTGATGTGAGTAAAAAGTTTAAGCTCCTCGTCTGGTCTTGGGACTGTCTTTAAAGGATCAACGTCTTCTCCTTGTCCAACAAGAGACCTAGGATTTCTAATGATATCCATAATCATCTTCTTATCATAGAGCTGCCCAGTGGGCCCAAAAAATTTTGCGAGATATTCCTGAAGTCCCTCGATTCTCATTTCGGCCTAAAGACCAACAAATAAATGTACACAGGAAAAATTAGGTACCAAAAGATTTTTGATGCGTTAATTACCACCAGGGAAGCACAGAAGATATGGGAATGCAAATTCTCAAACACGAGTTTAGTCAACGCAAGTTGATGAATGTGTGTTGGTGTTCACGCGATTTGTCAGGTAATGTGTGCATTTCAACGCTCTGTGGTGTCCAAATAATGTTAACCCGGCTTATCCAGACAATGTTTCGTTTCTTCTCAATACTTGATTTCCCTAAACACTTCCTGTAATTATCTTTTTTTTAAGCTGTCTGAAAGCGTATGCAGTACGGCTGACCTATCTTTCTTGATCAAGCTCCTTTAAATATCAATTCCAATTTGAAGCTGTTCTTGCGAACCTTTTTCCAAAGTACTACAAGGGGTCTGGAACCCAATTCTCCCTTGATGCGAATAGGTAAGAGGCTCGAGTGTAAGTGCGTGACGATACTCGTTCGTCATCGGATTCGTAGTTGCTGATATCCGCGCTACATGACTCAAAAAGGGCGAGTATCAGAATAGGGGGGGGGCATTATGAAGTACACTGCCCTCGACGTGAACTTGGGTATTTCAACCTGGTACAATATGAGCACAATAAAAGCACAACAAGGTGCAACGTGCAGATTGCAAGTCACACAATTAAAATATTTAGCTAGACGACAAGGATAAAGAGCGGACGTGAAATAGCTACTTACATCAAGTAACTCGATGTTTTGGCCCAAAATTGTAACGTTTAGCTTCCTCTGAAGGTACTTGGGGATAAAACTACTGTTAGTGACGATGCTATTCACAGTCATATGGGCTCCTACTTTCAATAGCTTAAAGAATTCTTTGATCTCCATGTGTGTTGAATACACACCAAACCGTGATGGGACATTCAGCTTCCAGAGCACTTTCAAGGCAATCTGGCATCCTCGCACACTAAAAAAAAGTTTATTTTTCAGTATTCTAAACTAACACGGTGGTCACACTACAATTTAAGAAGATTAAACAACAGTCAACATTCACCACCTCAACCCCTCACCCCCCACCCCCACACCGGCATACACACACGGACATACACACACACGGACATACA
>JANTCA010035621.1:0-19112 GCA_024741275.1 Chironex yamaguchii
TCTATCTATCTATCTATCTATCTATTTATCTATCTATCTATCTATCTATCTATCTATCTATCTATCTATCTATCTCAACCTATACACTGTATATTTTTGTAGACATTTTACAACTAGCACTTGTATGCCACAAAAGAAAAATTTGCTTTCGTATGTGAAAAAATGAATAACGCAGTGCCGGTACCCTTGTGTCGGTTTACCTCTACCACGTTCTGAACTATTCCTTTCGTATACAAAGGAATACGAAAGTAACTATATGACTGAATTCTATGCAATGGCAAAATTAATTTACAAGTTGTAAACTTTAAACAATTTTGATCAACCATCAGAATACTTTACGGGTGATTAAAAACATCAAATGTCAAGACATCATTAATAGTGATGAATATAATAAATCTTGTTTATAGCATTTTAACAATATATTTCATTTCATTGATAGATTGCTTGTTTAATAAAAGAGAAAGACAAACAATTATTACCTGATCTTAGAAGACTTCTGAAAGACTTGACCATCTTTGTACATCTTGAATGGACTATTGGACAGAGATTCTTTGAGAGGATATCTACTTCAGGGCACCCCACTGAGTTGAAACTTAAAACTGAATGGCACCTGTCCATTCTAGTAGACTATTTGTGTCATTTTTGTGGGTCAGTGAAGGAGAAGAACTCAGCCAGCGACTGAGACATTTTACGGATTCTAGTCAATGATTTTGTTCATAGTCGCCGTTGGTTCCCCGCAGCATGAGAAGATTCATGAATGAGTAAAACTTGATGGAACCTCAATTAAAATATCATACTAGAACTGCTAGTATCAAAAAAACAGGCAATATAAGTCTACTACTCACGCATCAAAAAGAGAAAATACGTTAACCCCCTGGTTAGTTTTTGGTATCTGCTCCGATTGCAATGTATCAGTAGAGGCAAATTAACTGTATTCTCATTGCCAAAGACTGATCCTTATCGTCTGGCAATAACTCGTTGTAGAGGTCTACTTAATACCAGATCTTTCACACGAATTTCTTTTTATCTAACACGTATCAAAACTCAGGTAAGCATATGTCGAACAGACACAACTGTACAGCATGATTTGTACGAAATATGTTTCAATGTTTCAAATTTATGCTAAATTTCAAACAAAAGTTTCAAATGCTATAGTTCTGATCAGACCTTTTCGCCTATCTTATACCTTCAAGAATTCGTCTCGAAACTTTGTTTGCTTCAATTTTCATAGGAGCAATTGCCTTTTCCGTACTTTGCTGTGCGTTTGAATTTCATCCTGACCTCAATTTTCGGAGATAAACATAATTTTCGTGTCATGCTTGGCATACTATGCAACTTTACTCTAAATAATGAGGCAATCGTTTAGGGATACTATTATTTTTCAATTACCTGCCAAAGGCAAATTTTCGCTAAGGATGAATAATAATAATAATAATAATAATAATAACTCGATACGTTCAAACAGTGTATAATCTTTTTGTTCTTTATGTTGAAACAGCAGGCCTCACAGCATACTCCTCTTCCAACACCTCAAATTGCTTTTGTATTGTTCTCTTTTATTCATTTTCCTTGGACTTCATACTTCAATTGTTTGTGTGTGCATACTGTTTTGTTTTGTGTTTTCTTACAATGAATGTAAAATAGCCTTTAGGTCGAAAACGTAATCTTCTAGTGGATATGACGATAAAGCTTATTCATTGTACTTATGTAGACCGTCCAAACACGATTTGCTTTCCTTCAAAAGATCTATAGCATCCACTATTGCTTTTCGTAACTGATCTGTTTCATAAAAAATAATTAAACAAATATTGGCAGGTTTATAACAATCACCAATAAACTTTACGAAAAAAATAGACGAAACAAAATATAAACATCTTGAAAAAAATTTTTGTTAATCAAAGTACCAAAAAAAGATATTTACAAAACAGGTTGAAACCATACCACCATCAATAAAGGAAACTCTTTCGGTGCATTAGAACTATTGCTTCATCTCAAGTGATCAGCACAATAGTTAGGACCGACAAAGAACTAATAATTGCCAGCATGTTATAGTTTCTGTTAGGAGTGTTATGTTAACAGTTACAAGATATTTGACAAAGGTTCGCTGAGAATTCTTTTGGCATCACAAGTAAACTAAAAGTACTTGGTTGGAGATTGTTTAATGGTAAAATAAATTGATTTTATTGACTTCGTTTGAAACGCAAAGTAGTTCTTGTAGACTTTTAAATTAAGGAATGAAACTCAATATAACAATCGCAATAACTTTTGGCAAGAAAACGATGTAATTGCAAATCTTTTGCCCACAATCCAAATTTGCATTCTTCTTTTATTGTTCTTGAGTTTCAAAAGCGAGATGTTTTTCTTCCTTCCTCTCTCCCTTACTTCCTTCCTTCTTTGTTTCTTTCTTTGTTTATTCCTTTCTTCTTCTTTTTTCCTTTCTCTCCTTGGAAACTGCCGTCTCAGACCTGTCTCTTTCTTCTCTTCTCTCTCATACACACCTATTGCAAACTTCCCAATTTATTGTTTTATCAAGTACTACCCTGATGCTGGAAGCAGTGCTCTAAAACAATTTACATGTTCGGATATGATTTAGCACAAAAGGCAATCTTTTCGAGCAACATTTAATCTATACTTCATTCAAATACATTAAATCCCTCTCCCCTCCTCAAGATTTCATTACTACAATTACTTGCCTCTCTTAAAGTATCTTTTTACGTTATTCTTGTTTCATGATCGCCAATACGACCTGTCTCTTTAAAATCGTCCTGCTTAGAACCTTCATCAGCTTGAATTAAAAGTACGTTGATAAATGTTAATATTAGGTAGAACTGGTCGACCTTAAATGATTCTGAGCTTAGCTTTGTCTAAATTCTGTTGACGAGTAACAGACAAATGTAGGGTGTGTCGTCATGATTCAACGTCGGTGGCACAAGCAGGAGAATATTTCAGTAGGATTTTTGAAAGATAGAGACTATATTCACGTGTCAACGCTTTTGTAATGATGGCATCAAACAGAATTCCATTACCCGGGGTGATTATTTGAAAACGTAAAACTAAACACTACCAATGAACTACTCAGGAATTCAGTGAATGATTATTTTTTGAAAACGTAGGACTACAATCTATTGAGCATTAGACAACAATATCTATTAATGTGAAGGAATATCTCTATAGACAATGTTTATAAATTCAAATCGTACCGTAGAATTACTCTTAATATAAATAGTGGTTATCAGTTGCATTGTGTTACAAGTAGTATCTAGCACAAAATGTGTGTAGTTCCGTTTTACGAACTTCTGAGAAAAGTAGAATTCCTGTGGCAAATATTACATATTAACATCTCTCGGAATAGCCGGGAATGACTGGCCTGTACTTTGCAAAATACGTTAGGATGAATCCTTCTTTTAGATAATAAGAATTATGTTGGGTTTTCAATATTGAAGCTGAGGTTTGTGAAGGAATGTTTTGTGTGTTATGTCCTTTAGTAAAAAGTTGCGAAGAAGTTTATTTCATATCATTTAGATTTAAGCCTTTGGTCTCGGATGGATTTTTCTTGGCGAACTGCTTTCAAGAGCAACTGAGTTGAAGCTGTATACAAAGCAAGGTGTCTCTCGGCATTTGTAGATGTACTTTAAACATACTTTGCTGCTCAATCACGTGCTTTCTAGCCAGTTCTTCAAATTAATATCTGTCATATATCAAAAAATTAAAAGAACTATGGTCTCACGTTTGGTAACAGAGATTAACGTCTAGAAGCGTATTTACACATGCATTCCAAAGGTTTTGTTCAATATGGAGATTTGTCAATAAAGATCAAAATATGTCCACTTAAGAAGCTGGCTATTATACAATGTCAGTTTTATTGATGTAGGCGCTCTGTACTTGGACATATTAGACTTCAAAGTTTCGAGTTTTTCGCTCTTGTCGAAAAAGCTCAAATATGTCAAGTTTTAGAGGCCTGTATCTCCAAAATGGCTTAAGCGAGAAACGTGCCATAGAATTCTCGCTGCAGAGCAGCGCTAGGGTTATCATACTATGTCAGTTTTATTGATGTAGGGGCTCTGTACTTGGAGATATTGACTATTTCTTAATAAACAACCCT
Organism: Chironex yamaguchii; assembly: GCA_024741275.1. Lineage (NCBI taxonomy): Eukaryota > Metazoa > Cnidaria > Cubozoa > Chirodropida > Chirodropidae > Chironex > Chironex yamaguchii. The sequence goes on from JANTCA010035621.1 coordinate 4,103, forward strand.
CAGTCTTATAATTATCCATTATCATGGTGTACAATAACTATCGAATCTTGACATGATAAAGTGTTTTACAGGAGCAAAACATTTGCATTTGGAATTGATAGAAGATTGAGAAAAACACAACCCTGAAGAGTACAACTCTTCCGTTAGTTGATGCGCTTTGTACAGTGGGATATTGGTTGGGTTGAAAGTTAGACAAAGTTGATCATCAATTTGATTACCTAATCTGACCCCAAGTGTACAGCCTAACTCCCTTGTTATTGTACTGGTATTCAAAGCCATTGTTATATAAAAAGCGAATAGTCTGTTTCGCCACACTTTGTTATTGGAGGTGTAGATATGGTAAATTTGAAGGCAGACAGGCGGATCACAGGCATACTACTTGCGTTTTCTGATATCAAAAATGCACACGCAAATTTGGGTTTGATATATCAATGGCTTTGAATTCCATTACAATAACAAGTGGACTAGGATATATATGTGGAGAGGGATTATGGTCAAATCATAAGTGATGGTAAACACTGTCCCCATTTTTACCAGATTCTACCAAGATTTAGAATGCTTTATACTGAATACTAGAAGTTAATTTATGAAATGCTTCCATCCCTTCTTGGGATCACTTTTAACAATATCATAACTTGTTTGATGTAAAGTTTCCTCTAATCAAACACATTATATAAGTAGCGACTCTCCATCCCTCCATTCAAATAAATAACAAATACTTGTGTTGCATCTCTCACTTCTAATAGTCAGTGGCATACACAAAGGTAATGGCGTTTAGCACAAAAAACTAGGTACATTTTCTCATTTAAAGTAAAAAATGATCATGGTTTTGAACTCACTTAACGTGAATTCATGTGAAAGCAAGGTAACGTATTCTTAACAGGATTTAAGGATTTTAATCTTTGCTCAAGTTGACACATGAACTTCTTAAGTTTCTTTTCGTGACGCCATTTTCTGCCATCAATTTTGACGTCGCCTAGCTTTAGGTATCCTTTGAAAGACGACATGTGAAAGAGACTGACTCTTCACTATTTCTCTCTGGCTCCAAACAATCTAAGTTCTATTGTTCATGCTGATCTTTCAGGTTTGGAGAAATGTGAATAGCAGGTTGCTCCACATGTTTTTGTCTACAGGTTTTAAGAGCTGTCAAATTATTGTAATGTGCACATAGATTAGTTTATAAACATCTTGTAGAAGCAATATGTTAAATTGTTCTGACGTAAATGTACCACATTAAATAACCACTTTAAATTGGTAAAATAATAAACTTTTAGGATTGAATCAGTAGATTTGGTTCAGCTTCTATTCGTCTGTGACTTATAATTACGATTTACTTTGCTTGGATAAACGAAATCTTTTAAACCTGTAATGGATTTCAAGGTCGTAAGAGTTTCGTGATCAATTTAAACGGGTAGTCTGGTCGTCTAACATAGGAACTGGAACAAAAAAGGAACTAAAAGTCATTTTGTATTAATGTTTGGATAAAAAAATTTAATAGATTTCCATTTTAAAATAAAGTGGTCCCATTTTTCTTTCAATTACGCGTGAATGTGTCTACATCACCATTCAAAGACCTTTATAGTATATCATGCCAAAAATGTATCGTTTTTATGGGCTCATTTGTAAAATTATTTGTTTCTGGACTCTTATTGTGCTAGGAATAAATAGGACAAAGTGCTGACTTTTCTTTGATATATTTCAATATAATGATTATAATATAATGTATTACAATGTTTTATCAAAGTGTTTTACAACTGAAAGCATTGTAATGGAATGTGCCTTGTAGCAGACAAAATAAACATTTGCTGTTATAAATAAACTCTGAGGTACATGGAACGTAACAACAGTGTACATCTTTGTGTATTTGAGAAATGCAACTACATAAACACTAAGGTGGTTTAAGAACTATAACCGGGGAATATGGTTTTCTTGACAATGAAGGACAAAAGCTTCAAAAAAGGACAACTAGTTTGACTTTACATAACAATTCTTCCGTGGCTTTTTCTATAATATAGTTGAACAATAAATCCCCATATAGTTGGCAAAAATATTCATTGAAGAAAAACTTAAGTATCAGTCAACAACACACTGAAAAGAAATACGAATGTTCTATCGTGGGATTCATCTTTCGTTTGGGCTGTTTACTAACGAAGAGATAATTGAAGTATCGTAAACAATCTTGAGTCAAATCGTACTCTAAAAGTCAAAAAGCGTTGTATCTAACGCGATAGGTTCTTTAAAAATATGATATTACTTGAAAACAACCACGATTACCTTCTGCTTATAAAACACACAGACAATCGATACGTAACCAACCTTCAAAGACATAACTGCCAGTTTATAACAGGTTTATGTAACGGTTTCCACCATTGTCAAAATAAACTGACAGATAGTTACTTTGATGTGTCAATAATGGGTATTCAAAAAAATTGCTTACTCGTGATATGCTATTCCAAACTTGTTCCGAATTTTCCTTACGTTTCCTGTCAACGAATCTTGATTATGTAGCAATTTCAACCCCGCAATCACAATGCTTCTGATCAGATAGGTAAATGTCAACAAAATGCACATATAACAGGTTCTTATCGATGACGGGTTGTGAGTGTCTGTCTCGGTCTGGTAGACGGTAAAATTACAATAGTTTATAATCGAGATCATGACATTGGATCAAGTCCTCTAAAAGATGGAACAGCAGCACCAGACAACTAAATGAAACATGTGATTATATTCACTGACAGGTTGCTAAAAACAATATGACTGAGAATTTGTCCGCTTTGAAGGGAAAGACATTTAAAGACCTTAAGTGAACTAAGACAACAGCAGCAAAAAACAAAGAAATGAAGACGAAATTTCATTTAATTTCGATTGCTAGAGTACATAAGTGATCAAATTCATGAGGAGTATTCTGCCAAAATTGAGAAGTATCAAATGTTTCCTGTTACACAATGCTACACAAGCAGATAATAACTAGCAGCGGATCCGTTCAATGTTAGAGAAGGATTGAATAAAGACCACTTTTTGTAGTGAATAAATGCAGTGTACGAAGTGCTATGCTTCAAGGGGTTACAAAGTACAAAATATATATATAATATGCCTAAACTCCATTGTTAAGCATAAAGTCATGTTATTAGAGTTATAATGAATATTTTAGAACGAAATAAGCAAGGAACATTTCAGACAAATGGATCAGATGTGCCCTAAGTTGTGAAAGCTTGCCGATTCTTATAATTTTAAACTGTAGATGATTCTCAACACAGATCCTTTCGACTACCGCACATGACGGTTAAATATTTCTATAACTAGCTACAAATACTATAATAGTTAAAGAAAGAAGAACTTTTCTTTCCTGAACATAAAAATGTTTTTTTCCAATATTCAAAACATTTGACTCTACTTTTGACGATAGGTTGAGTAGGAATTTGTAAACATATATTCATATTAATTTGACAGCCGTTTAAAAATTAAAGATAAAGTAAAGAAAATGAAATAGAGGTCAATGAAGTCAAATCAAGAAAATAGGCGTAAACTTTTTGGACAAGTTTATTTAGTTTCAGAAGCATGAGATTTCATTCAAATTTCTTGACATTCTGAAACAACTGGATATGCTTAGTCGTACTATAGGACACTGATATTTTTAAACAGGAAATAATTCATCGAAAAATCAATTGAGGTCTAAAGAGGTAATAGAAAGTTGTAAAGCTAAACTTTTAAGGCAATAGTCTTCGTCTAATTGGATATTGAGTAGAGATTTATGTGCTTCGTCCAAGAAAATCTCGGCAATATGTTGCTTGAATCAGTAACATGTAAATGTATCAGGGAAAAACACTACTTACAAGTTTTAAAATTTCAATGAAATGTCAGGTTGCGCATCGAAGTTTGGGGATCGAAATAAAAGCTTAAATCGATCTGATATTTGCCATCCCTCGAGAGTCGCCTAGAGAAGATCGAAGTTCTATTTGCTTCCGTTAATAATGCCATGCGGGAGATGATCGTTCTTTTTGTTTATTTTAGTAGGAAACTAATGGTAGTTCAAAGTATAAGACTGAAAGGAAAATTCGTTGTAAAGCTGTTACTGCTTGATACTGGTCAATGTTTTATCAATGCTCATCAACACAAGTCTGAATACTGGCTCCATACTGTTATCTACAAAAGAGCGCAGTGAACGATTGAGATAAGTCTAAATGGCAAGACGGGCAGGTAGCACGAAATGTGGAATGAACCGTAAAGTAATCCAATTGAAAGTTAAGAAGAAAGTACCTTGTTCCTTGAAATAGAAGACTAAATAGATTACACATGATTGCAAAGAATCACCTTTGTTCATGATCAACTGGTTAAATTTTTACATAAAACATACAAAATGAAAACTATGGAAACTTTTTTGCTAATTAATTAACAAAATATAAGTTGTATGGTTTGTGTGGACAGCAGACAGCGTACTTTAGCAACCGTTTACATAAATCAAAACTAACATGGAGTAGAACCACTCTATATATTTGTTGCATATCGGGACTAAATGTACAATTTTTTATCATAGAAAATACATTTAAAGCGTAGCTTTATTGTAGTATGTAATTAGTAAATGGTGTTGTTTTGACATTTGGCAGGATGTTTCATATAAGCAATATGAGGTATTATTTGCTTATCATTTCCATTTTTCTTACTCTGATGCTCGTATTGCTTCCCAGATATAACACAGGTCGACCAATTCAATGACAACAAAGATAACGTATGAATCATTTTAGCAGGGGAATGCCAGGAAAATGGCATTAGAATCTAATCATGTCAAAAAATTGCAAATACTTATGGAATTCTATAGTGCTACGCTTTTCATTACAGGATGTCTAGTTACGTAGGTGGTATCCTATCCGTCCTTTAGATTCCCCACCTTCACAAAACTCACCTTAAAACATTTAGACAAAGATAACGTATGAAGGATTTTAGTAAGGGAATGCCAGGAACATGTCATTAGAATCTAATCATGTCAAAAAATTGCAAATACTTATGGAATTCTATAGTGCTTTGGTTTTCATTACAGGATGTCTAGTTACGTAGGTGGTATCCTATCCGTCCTCTAGATTTCCCACCTTCACAAAACACAGTTAGATAGAAAGTTACAATACCCTATCCACACTATCCCTATCCTTGCATTTCTTGAACGTTAACTCGTTGTTTTAAATATAGTGTACCTAAAATCTGTTTCCTGTCACATATCTAATCAGGCTCTATTTAGTAGATAGCCCCGTAAATTTCGTACGTGACCGCTAGAGTCGTTAAGTGTTTCAACTTGGACAAAAAAGGCGCTCTGTATTACCATAGACAGAAATTGATGAAAATTTAAAGTGTCTTCGAGTAATTAGAGTAACTACAGTGAATTCAATTTATGATAACGCTTTCTCTGATAATATAGTTTAGCATGCACTGATCTTTGTTTCATACTCGTTTAAACAAGATTTTTCTAGAATTTAAATCTTAATATTTAGCTCCAGTTTATGATAATGTATTTAAGAGTCGTTTTCTAACGGTGGTGATAAAGTGGACGATCTCTTGGTTTGGGTAATATAACTAAAGCCCGATATTTTTAGTATTTTTCATGAAATGCTTCTAAACGTAAATTTTTGTCACAAATTTAAAAGGGCGTTTTGGTAACTATTATCAAACGGCTGTACTTTACATTTTCACGTGAGGACCTTTGGTTTACCTCCTCTTTCTCTGCCCCGTTAATGACTTTGGCTGAAAGACTTGAAAGTTTAAAACATGAAGATATGCAAAATACAACAGATTATAAACCTGTGCCAATTAAAAAAGTTTTTGCATTCGAAACAGGAGGCTTTTAGTCTCTACAGAAAATTACAACCAAGCGTAGTCCTTAAAACATTAGGGTGTAAACTACCTTATGACATTTTCATTTCCAAACTGTGCCTATCATAGGAATCGAGTTTCGTCTGATTGGAGAATGATTTAAAGAAAAGAACAGCGGAACAGGAACAGCAACATGTTGATCCACATCGTTAACACGGGAGAGAAACTAAACATCGTTGGCAGACGTACACAAAGACAGGCAATGGGTTAACATCAGCAGCAAGTTCAGCCGTGGAGAAAGGAGATGCTGAAATTCAAGCAATATCAAGTATCAGAAAGGTGGAAAGCATTTTTAGGTGGCATATGTAGCCATTGAGGGAGCACAAGATAAGTTGAAATCTTGTTAGCAGAGGTAGACGAAGCTGAAGGTGAGGTAGGAATAACGCGAGAAAACAAATTCTTGGTAGGAGAATGGTAGAGTGGTAGCCGATATCTTTGGGTTCGGCCAATGCTTGAAGACTGATTTAGCATCGATGTTGTCATTAGTCGTCATGAAATTGGTAGCTTTTGCAAAGTTGTTGTTAGCAAAATGGAATGACTTGCTGAGGGCATCTTAATTTCTGAACAAGTCACCAAGAACGATAAATTTTGCCCGAATATACGACATTTTAACTATCTTTGGCCGTGCGCACATGTGTCGTGATTGTGTGTATTTTGGAATAAAGGTGACCGTGAATAGTAATATGTAGCTTACTCAGGGGCTAAGTCAGTAAACACCGATTAACTGTCCATAATGTCAAGATGATTGTGCTTAATGGCCTCATGTGTTTTGCGAAATGGGGAAAAGCAATTTAAATAACCGCCTCTGCTTGGCAACAATGCAATTCTTTAGTGTACTGAAGGAAAGAGTAGAAGGACTAACGAACTCAGGCTTGAATGGGCTCTATAATCGAGTGTCTTGAAAGGGAGTAGGTAGCGCTACTTTGAAACATTCCAGGATAAATGTATTTCACATTTCTATCGCAATATCGGAAATTGTCAACGCTAGCTTTGTGCCATAAAAACTATCACAAGTGATGGAGAAGGAAATCAGTAACTGCGAAAGGACGATGAAAGGAGCGACAATGCACAAAAGACTAACCAAGTTTAGAATAGGTCACCAATGAACATGTAGAGGTAAACGGTAGAACTGAAAATGAAAATGAAAGCTGCGGAAATATTCGAATCTCATGCTATTACGCGTTTTCCAGCAATAAAGGATTATACTCTTAAGTCATTAGTGAAACTGGGAAACCTGTCGGTAAATAGAGGACCAGAAACCGTTTCCTGCAGATAGCAAGGCTGGACGTTTAATAGTCTTAGACATTCTACGGCTACAACAGTTGAAATTAAAGCAAGGTGAAAGTGGCTTGCGTATTCTTTAACATCAAATGAGGCATACTGTCACACATACAGGCTCCTGTATAACTATATATATATAACTCCTATATTACGTTGTAAATTTCATTCTACATGGCTAAAACGGATTTATGTGTAACGTTCCACGACTCAAAAACTGAGGAGCAAGCATGACTATCACATTTATTATCATATACTCATTTGATTTAAAAATAAATATTTGGCATAAAGTTATAGAACGACAAGTAGATATAATCATATTTCTGTCTCCGAATGATCTGGCACATAAATTGCACTTAATTCATACAGGTGATACCAAGCTCGTACTTCACGTTAATCGCTAGAAAGAGTAGTTAAGACATTTTAGAAACTGAACAGGACAGCCATTGCTGCCTTTGCTTATGTTCGTTAAAATGTTACTGCAACAACAATAAAAGGGACCTTTCACAAGATTTATTCCAAAAGTACTTCAGTCAGACGAAGAATCTCTCAAGATATAGTGACCAGCATCAAAATGTCCGATTTGATTAACATTAATGTCGAAGCTATTAATACGACGTTGTGTGAATTTCGTGCGAGCGTTGCTTTGTAAAGACACTACACACAGTATCCTTCGTTTCCAGACATTGCAAAGGAAGTCATTGAGTACCCCCTATATCCATATCTGCTTTATGTCGCAAAACCAATTCGATGAAATTTCACAGTTAGGAGCAGAATGTGTTAAGTACAGGAAAGAGAATGCTCTAAATTATCAATATCATTTCTCAAGAACCTACAGTTCCTTCGCGCTCGGAATCAGGAGATTTTGGAACAGTTTGATATTAAGTTGCATCACCTGGGTTAACCGCAAAGCTTATGAAAGCCTTAAGTATTGTAGACAGCTAAAAATTTTCGGAATGGAAGCACAACCCTATCAATTACTTCGCGGGTTCGTGCAACTAAACTCAAACGACAAGAACGGAAAATTATCGGTTGCATTGTTTCTATGTAATTGCAAATTTGAGCAGATAGGAAATGCAGGCAAAAGTACGTTGCGAAATTTTCAAGCGAGTGTTGGAATCTTCTAAGAATAGTATACTTATCAACCTCCTCTACCAGGTGCAATTATTTGTTGGAGATATAAAATTTTGCAAGCTACTTACTGTGAAAAAGCACATGCACTACACATGAACCGATACTTGAAACCCAGAAACAAGAGATGAAGAATCACGATTAATGTAGCAGCAAACTTTGTCGATGAGTTTCGTCACAAAATGCTGAAAGAGACATGTACTCAAAAGAATAACATGTACTCAAAAGGATGAAAATGTCAAAGGCAGGTAGGGTATTAGCAAAAAGTGCCAATACAGTATAAAGATTGACAATCAATTAATGTTTAACGAATAATGTCTTCCTTTGTTTTATTGCCTAATTTGCGTCCATGTCAATTATTCTCTTGTAAACTGTATCTCGACTCTTTCTTAGTAACAGTAATAGTAAAATAATGTTGCTACCAGAGAGTACAGTGATATTTAGAGTCAATCAAATACATGTCCAATCATAATAAAATCCTAAGTTTCATGGAAAAATAAAGCATAGTTGAAGGTAATCACCACTTTGCCAGGGTAAAAGTTGACAGAAGAGTAACTGCAAAGGATAAGAGTTTAAGCAACAAAACGCTGTATCATCTAATTGCAGCGACACTAAAAGCATCGAAGTATGCGGGCTTAAGGCCTGATTCAAACTCCATATTGATCATGTGTCGAATTAAATAGCTATTTCATGCGACATTAATGCTGAATTGGAATTTATCCATTCAAATCTCTTGTGTCTCGTGCCCTAAAATTGAGAAATTTTCTTTGACACGTGCTAAATGCGTTGAACCAGGCCTAAGAAGTGAATTGAAAGCTGTCAAAGCTTGCACATTTCCAGATATTGAACACTTTTTCTCAGTATTAAACAGAGTGTGAACGATTTTGCGCCATAAGTACCAGTTACGACCAGTTGAAGTAGATATTTGCATTAAATCAGTATATTCAATAGTTAACAATCAGTCGTAGTGTTCTTTTGTCAGTAGCCTTAGCATTTATAATTATCATCTTATGTTTCAGATATTCTAATTAATGCTATGGATACAAGTATTTTAAGACGAGTAACAAATTAAAGACTGTCATTTACTCAGCGCTGTAACTTTAACACTCTTATTTGGACCATAGAACCCGCGTTTCTTGCATTGCTGGTCGCTATCCTTAATCAAAGGAACCTTAAGAGGTATGTTACGAAGAACAGTGCGAGTCCAATCAGTCAATAAAAATGTTTTGATCCAAACTGTTGTTTCCGATAATTCATTACCCCCGTCCACGTCCACTTAACCAAACGCAACTTGTTACTTTATTTCTCTTACCATATTGATCCAACCACATTTAGTTGCTTTGCCCGTCACAGAAAGCACGATGGGAGGAGATATTAAAAAGAGGGGGTTACCAGAAGCACTCTTGTCCCCCAGACAGACGATGATTGTACAGTGTGTAACCGAAAAAGAGATTTCTCTTAAGAGTACGTACGTACTTCTATCGGTGACATTCATTGACTCATCTATAACACGTTCCTCTGCTCACTTCTCTTTGTCACTTGTACTGCTCAAAATCTTTTCCTTTCTTCCTTCTCATCAAAATATTTGACATCTTTTCTTTCTACTAAAAGCTAAGATAAAGTAGACTCCCGCTTATTTGAACCTCCAACGAAGGTTGAAAATTGGTTTGAATAACCAGTGGTTCGAATAACTGAGATTTAACTCGTATTTGCAAAGTAAAGTGTGAATAAGGAAGAGTAAGCGTTTAAGAACAAACAAGGTGAATATTTTTTCGCAATCGGATACTGCGAACACGATAACTGTAAATACAGGTGACAATAAGAGAATGAAAAGCCCTTGTAAGTTTCAGCGGGAACTGTGAAATGGCTAAACCTCTACAAGAGATTATTTGTATAAATTGTTTTTAATGAGAAAATACAATGTTCACCCTTTCAATTTCCGTTTTTTTTGCACTATGGCAATTTGCATTTTTCGAATGTTCGAATAACGGAGGGTTATTTTTTGTCCCAGGGAGCGAAAAATACTAAGGGAAATTCTAAGGGTTTGTTAAGGAACAACCAAAGGAAATAAGAACTACCTCGACAAAGCGAAAATTTCGAATAATTGCCGGTTTGAATAACCGGGAACCTACTGTAACTTAAAAGAAACTAGAGCTTGTACCACTAAGTGTTATCTTAGGGCTCATAAATTCATAACGTAGAAAAGAGTCCAAACTTTCGAAACCTTCCTTGTCTAAATTTGTCGAAAATGGACCGAGCTCTCCTTAATCCAATTGGTTTTTCAATGACCGACAGCCCCCCCCCCCCCACACCCACCCATGTAGCCAGCGCATTGGGGCTAAAAGCAATGCAAGCAAATGAGAAAGTCATGAAACATCATTTAAGTGGTAGGTTTTATGGACTGAAACATATGTGTCGTAAACAAATAAATGGGTTATTCTTGACACAGTGCAAAAAAATACGGACGACGTCGAAACTTTCAGCGACATCCCCTTTCTTAATTCAAAGTCGTTCAACATCTGAAATCGACATGGCCCACTCTCATATGTGATCACAAATAATTTGTAACTCTTTATCATCTGTTAATTACTTGATTGTTACTGCTACCAATTGTGCCATTACATTGTCTTTGATATTCTGATACACGCAACATAAACTTACTTCCTTGAATACCTCAACCTTGTCAAGGCTGAGGTAAACTTTCACGTTAAACATCGTTGTGAGTTATGATTATCAGTCCTCATTCTGTAGGAATTAAGACTAGTACACACTGAAACAAACCACTCAAGGATAATTAGTCTGTGTGGGTCCTGGTCGTGTCTTCGACATCACTCCTATGCGACTCGAACCTATGTTGATAACCCCAGTTAAACTAGCAATCTATTGCCTTAACCACTCGGTTTCAAAACTATACAAAAGAACTGTATGTGGGCAAACAGTCCATTCCACTTTCAGAATATGACCTGGTCAACCTATTTCTAACGGTGCTGCTTCTGTTCGTTACATTTCTATGGTCTGTACGAAATCAGAAGGAAGGACATTGGGGACGTATCTACTGAGAATGGTCAGAGGGTGCCCTGTCTTCTACTGTCGGAATTAAGAGAAACACAAAGAAGGTATAGGACTTTGTGGACACCATGCTGGGCTGAAGTCCAATCCCTTGCAGACTTGCTACCACTTGGCATAAATTAACCACCTCAACATTACAGCCATTCAAGCGTATGTCCGTACATCCGACTAAAATGTGGAAGGCACTGAAGACTTCTACAAACAAATGCAAGGATTTGTTGACAAAACGCCAAAGAATGATGTCTTGGTCGTACAAAGTGACTGGAATGTCAAGGTTGGTGAAAATGCCCAAGCACGCAGGAAGGGCATAGGCGGCCGTTCCTCTAACAACAAATGAAAGAGGCCTCGGGCTTACAGATATTTCTACTGTCAACAACGTCGTACTAGCAAATACACTACATAATCAAAGGGTCACAAGAAGATGGAGGTGGCACCGCTCAGGTGATCAACACCGCAACCACATGAATTACATTATGACCCCAAAGGTGTCTGTTCTTACATAAATCCAGAAGTGCCTATTGGAAGTGACCACAACTTCGTGATGATGTCATTCAGGATACGCTTGAGGAAGATCAAGAAAACTACGTTTACTAAGTTGCGCTTCATCCTCCATAAACTGAAGTATCCTGCGGTAAGAAAGAGTTTCAGAAAAGGATTAGAGAGAGGCTCGCAGGTTTGACGGCAACTTCGAGCTGTACTCTGCAGTAGAAACACTCAAAACTGCAATAGCTGAGGCAGCCTTTGAAATCCTGAAAAAATGCCAACGCCTAGATAAGCGATGCGTTACAAAAAGGATCCTGCAGCTTTGAGACACGAGATGGGAAAAAAATGGTAAAGGGAACAGGAGGAAGCCACTCAATACAAAGGGGCAAACAACAGGGAGAGAATGTACGACAGCATGAGGAGGGTCGGTTGAATGGTATTAGAGAAAAACTACGAAGACTTGACTCGAAAAAGGCATATAAAGTGGCTAGAGTTCTAACAACAAAGACACCCAACTGGCATCCAAAACGATCGTGGTAAGTGCCTCAACAACAATAAACAAATACTTGTAACATGGCCAGGATATTACTCCGAACTGTAAAGCAGCTCAAGGAAGATCGAGCTTAAGTGATCTACCCTGATCTCTTTGGAATTTTATGTTCGGAATTGGAAAGAGAGGTTAAGGCAATGAAGCAGCAAGTCTTCAAGCATTTACAACATACCTGCCCATTAATGCATCTCGAAGGTGAGCCAATGATCTGAGACCTTGTCATCATGTACAGCAACATCTGCCACACGAGCACACAACAAACTCCTTGGACAAAGTCAACAATAACCTTACTACACAAGAAAGGACACATTTAGCTGTGTGAGAAATTATCTTAAGATCAGCTCCATCAGCCAACATAGCAAAATGATAGTGAAGATATTCTTGAACTGATGAGGAGTAGGCACGTTTTAGAGCAGGCAGTATCACCACGGAGTAGATCTTGAACCTCAGAACGTGTAAATGATATCTCCAACATCAGCAAGACTTATATCACGTTTTTGGTGACTTGTTGAGGTTGACAAGCTGCAGTCTAGTCTATCACAAGAAAATGTAATATACATACCATCCTTGTCAGTGTTATTGACAAATTGTACAAGGCGGCAAACGCTATCCTCCTGCGCGGCAGCAGAGGCGACGGGTTTCGCCCCATTAGAGCTTGCCTCCTTTTCCCATTCTTCTCCAACATCTTTTTAGAGAGAAGCATGAATGAGGCCTTAGCTTAGCATGAAGGCACAGTTTCAGTTGGAAGGCGAAGTCTCATAAACCAAAGCTCGCCGACGATACTTATGGTCTTGTATGGAGTGGAGACGAGCTTATTATGCTGGTAAATTATCTGACCAGAGCGTTATCAAGATTCAGCTCAAGACCAAGCTCATGACAAACAACATAAAAGGCATAAATACTAAAGTAAAAATAAATGAGCAAACACTAGAGGTAGCAAAAACTTTCAAATACCTTGGCTCCATCATCTCCCACGACAGTTCAAAACCTAAAGTTATGGCCGGGATTGCAAAAAAACCAGCTGTTCTAGCAAAGCTTCACACCATTTGGAGAGGTACGGAAATCAGTTGTGCTCCGAGGTCCGCCTGATGAGGTCTGTTGTCCTGACAGTATTTCTATATGCTCGTGACGCTTGGACTCTCACTGCAGAACTTGAAAATAGAATATTGTTGACAGAGACAAGATGCTACTGGAAGATATTAGGCATCCATTCCCTGTAAAGAAGCGGATGCTATGAAGACATCTTCCTTTTAACATGCCTGCCAGTTACCATCCTACTGAACTTCCAATCAATTTTACTAGTAACATTTTACAACGAAACTGAATAAGATAATAACCTTCTTAAACATATATTGTTTAATTTCGTATAGTTCAACATGTTTAGTTCACATCATTAATAAAAAATCAAATGCAATCGTGATTTCTTCCAAAAGAAGGCCCACAGTTATTTATGAGACAGAAAAGCAAATGTTTTTACAAACATTGGGATTAAAAATCAATGAAAATTGCACAGTAGATATAAGTTAACATTCCATAAGCCTAGCATACAATTCTAAGTAACGTTATTAAACCGAGAAACATGACGCCTAGTCAAATGCATCAGCCATGCTTTGTCATTTCTGGAACTTTGCCTTCTAAATAAAACAATCAATGTTGAGCACAAAGCTTTGAATTTGGGCTGTGCTTATTTACGAGGCTCTAGGTAGCATGACGTCAACAATTGACCCAGCTATTAAAGTGAGCCAAATCTGTCAAGTACTACAAAACATCTTTCCTTGCACTTCTACCTTTCATTTTCACCTCTTTTTTTCTAGGCATTTCTATTTTCTCCATTTCTTCTATATCCACGTTTCCTTTCTTTGTAATTCGGTCTTTCATTTCTTTATTGTTCCAACACCTCCTCTCCTTAACTTTTAACCTTTTCGTACCCTAAAATTTATCTTACTCCAGTCCTTGAATTGCAGCCTCTTGAGAAGTTTATCATTATATTTGGTTCTACACCCTATCTATGCCGGACTGTGACAACAATGTAACTCTACAATTGTTATGTTTTCATGTACCGTCTTCAAATCTTGGTATAACGGGCAGAATTGTGTTTCCAAACTGCGATTCCTGTGCAATATAGTAGCCATTTGAATGTGCTGCTGCATATTCTAATGCTGACCTCCTTGACATTACCATTGGCCCGTGCTGCAGATCCATATGTGGTCGAAGTGCATCCTGGGTTCCAGTACCTTTGAAAGGAAGACGTGATGGAATACCAGGAGCTGGATTAGATCCTTGTTGTGTTGGATGAGCTGTAGCAAAAATAATTTGCATAATCCTTAAAAGATTAAAGTTTAATTGAAAGCTTAATACTCAAGGCAGAAGAGTCCTATCAATTCTTCTACAGTGGTCGCAATGTTGTGTATATACAATGTTGTGTATATACAATGTTGTGTCTATACAATGTCGTGCATATACAGTGTCGTGTGTATACAATGTTGTGTATATACAATGTTGTGTATATACAATGTTGTGTATATACGATATTGTGTATATACGATGTTGTGTATATACGATGTTGTGTATATACGATGTTGTGTATATACGATGTTGTGTATATACGATGTTGTGTATATACGATGTTGTGTATATACG
>JANTCA010035643.1:0-42510 GCA_024741275.1 Chironex yamaguchii
TTCTCAATTTCCACCGGGTTATACCTAACATCGACCGTTATTTCAATCCCTTTAAACGTAGATTGTCTTGGTACTGCACTATTGCTAATTTTGTGACCTCAAAGATTCTGTTGAAGAACTGTATGTAGTAGACATTGTCACCCATTATTCTTTAAAATCGCAAATTCTCGTCGCAGGTTGGTTTTTTATTTTCACGGGTTTTTACTGAAGATCGACCGTTATTGCGATCACTGCAAATGAAGATTTTCTCGGTAATGCACTAGTGCTGATCTACGTTCTAATTGACTGCTGCTTCTAATATGTAAGAGCGGGAAACTATGGATAGATAATTATGCAATAATGTGTAATTTCTCTGTAACCACAAAAATTTCTTCCTAAAAACAGTTTATTTCGGCATTGGTCAAAGATGCAGAAGAACAGTGCTTTGACATTTGTCTGTTATATTGCAATGGCTGGTGACTGTAAATAGCGGTGTTATCTTTCGCATAAGCATCGTCGTAATCAATTTAAGACACTGCAGTCTTACTGTGATAATATTTGTAAAAGATGCCCCTTGGTACAGTTTAAACAGGAATATGTGAGTGACAGTGACAAAAAAGCAAAGGCTTTAGGATGTTAAATTATACCTATTGTTATACATACACCCACCAGTAGAATTTGCAATTGATATATGTATCAAACTATAAATTTCCTGTATAGAATTAGTTCTTAAGTGTTTCTTCTTGATACTCTTTAACTTTGTGCTTCTCAAACTGGGATTTTTAGTCTATTTGATGTGATTTGATCCTATATTAAGGACTTCATAATCATATTACTGTTATGCTTTCTGGCTTTATACATTTCCAGGATCTGCTTAATTAGTAATTGGCTTCAAGCTTCGAACAAACGTAGTTGCATTTATCAAACGTAAGTGGAAAATCAAATGCAAACTGGATTATAAAATGATCTGGATGATACTTGTTAAAAGTTGACACCGACAGTGCACAGAGTTATGCAAAATCAGCTGAAGGAGTGAATAGCAATGCCGTAGTGGCTTTTTCTGATAAAACGTACGGGTTCGAATCCTGATGCTATCATCTGCCAAAGGGCAACTACCTCTGATCGTCATGTTCAAAAAAATAGTAAAAACCTAAAAGTACACTGACTCAGCCGTGATTAGAGTTCTAACCCCCTCGGTTTACCCTGCAGATATTCTGTGAGACGTGCTGGCATGAAAAGTTTATTTTCTTCACTTTAACTCTCAATAACCTCTATCTGTAGACAAGTGCCAAAGCCTAAAAGGGTTGATGTCTCCCTGAATTAACATCGTTAGGCTTATGTGTTAACCGAAAGTGATTCTTTTAATTAAACTTGAATCCTTCAATTCTTCGTGACACGTGGAACTCAAATATTGTTGTTTTACAGAGCCCATTTTCAAATAAGCTTAAATTTTTGGTATCATTCTATGCTTGAAAGGTATCGATTTTTAGTAAATCTTAGCACTGATGTCGGTCATTAACGATCAGTCAAAATGTGTTGTCATAATAGAAATAACGCAATCCGTAATTGTTTTTTCAAATAGGAAGGACATCATTTGTGACTTTTCATCTGCGGGAAACGTTGTCATTTTGTCAATCGTGATGTCGATTTGTCCCGTTATACTCCATTTTAAAGAGATATATGGTATTCTTATTAATCTTCTAACTGTGCTTCAATGTGATAGGGGCCAAAACTCCGTGCTGAAAGCAGAGCAACAAAAGTAACATGAGATAGGATAACAAATTGTTGACATGAAGACAAATTGAAACAGATCTTCAGATTGATATTATTGTACTCAACTTGCTGCATTAAATTCGCGATTGTAGGGCAGCTCTTATCTTCTTCCTATCAAATTATACTCTCCAACATACTGATGATATTGTTAGTGTCTAAGGGTATAAGAAAAAAGGTCATTACCGGTAGGTTATTCTTAGCCTTACCCAACATTTTTGGTTGAGAGAAGAAACTGGTAAGGATCTAAAGACCAGAAAGTTTAATTGCCTGACATTGAACTAGATTTGACTACCAAGTAGAAGCCTAGGATCTTAGTTACAACTTTCTTTCTCCCTTTAGAATTATTATTGAAATGAGACTTAAGACTAACTGGAGTCGTGTAAATTAATCAATGATACACACATCAAACTGGCTAAGTTGTACTAGTACTTTTTGTAGTGAAAAACATCATCATCAAAAATGTTTATCTAATTATTAGTCAATTAACTGAAGTAATTATTTACCAGATCACGGCTTTGAAGTAGTTAAAAAATTTCGTGTTCATTACTTGTTTGCTTAAATTATGTCAAATCACAAAGAATCGATACAGAATGTATCATTACCACTGGGATTATTGGTGGTGGTTGGAGTGTAGTCAATCTAAACAAAAGTGCTTTGTTACTTTTTTTCTTATGTTTGATAGTAAAGCTTTTACAATTTTTGCTTTTGCGATTTAGAGTACATCTTTTGTAGAAAATGCTATGGCCAACGATGGAGCATAGTGCGCATGATCAACCAAGTTGTAGAGTGAAACAGTGTACTATTTGTCTACTCGTCAAACAAAGCATTTTGTCCATAAGCAAGATGGCATAGATTGATACCTTAATAGAGTTCATAAATTTTTATTTGCTGTATCAAATTTGTTGCTGTCTTAATTGATAGATAGCTGGGCTATTTGAAGTTTTTTCCACTTTGCGCAGCGAATTAAATGTTTACATTGAATGCTATATTATGTCAGGAACATTTCTCCTGCATAGGCCATAACGAACGAGGCTTAAAACTTGGCTTCCTTGTTCAGAAGGCTGAGACCACGTGTACTTAGAAAGTTCAATACATTGGGTAATTGACTAGGAGAGGGGAGAAGGGACAAGTAATCGATTAATTGATTGGTTAAGTGATTGATTGAAGAATTGGGTGTGCAACTGCTGGAAAGTTACTAGTACGGAACAGGGGAAATTTGCTACCTACGTATGGCAGATGCAGTAGTTGATCGAGTGATTGATGGATCAAGTGACTGGGTGAGTAAGCGAGTTAATGAATGAGTCAGAGGATGGGTGGGTAAATAACTAACTGACTGACTGACTGACTGACTGACTAACTAACTAACTAACTAGTTGGTGAGTCAATGTTTGAGTGACAGGACTTGGTTTTGACATCTTTGTCTTAAGAAAATACATAGTTACGTAGAACAACACCTCACAAAATTTGTTCAGTATCGGTACATTATAAGTAAAATCTCCGATTAACACTCTAAAGATGACCCTATTTTTCTGTACTGTACTTTACTAGATTCTAGCCACTTAAAAATTTGTTTGATTATTTTTATACTTGCTTGTACTCAAACTATCGTCTGGTTTATTACGACAAGCTATCAAACCTTTTTGACGATGTCTTCCTTAGATTACTCATATTATCTTTACTTTTGAGTCGAGAATCGTCTGCGCTGAATGTCTTAATCAAAAATCGAAACCCTGACATGTGTCTATCTGATAAAATGCCTTTTGCAATTCGCATCATAAGAATATTCAGTACCATGATCCAACTAGTTCTTAATTCTCTCTTGAAAATCGATTACTAATTAGGAAGAGTTTATCTTAAAGATTATGACACTTGTGAAATCAAAACACAACTTTCTAGTTCTTCAGGTCAAGGAACATCGCTGTGGTGGCAGCCTTTTATTCAGTAAATGTTACATTCGTAAAACTAGTACATAGGTTCAAAAATTAACAAGGACCGTTAGAACAAGAAATAGCTCACGCTGAATCAGGCTGCGTTAAATTAAACAGCAGTCTGTATGTCAGACGATAAACGCTACCCTAACAACGCCATTTTGTGAATGAGGAGTTGGCGAGTAATTTACAAATGACTGCGAATTGAAATGATTGCACTGTTCTTAGCTAGGTCGAATGCAGAATAGCAAAACATAACTCCTGATGACCTAGGAAAGGTTTGAATGAATAAATGGGCTATATTATTTAGTTTTCCTTCCAACTGTCAAGATTCAAATTAAAAATATTTAGGTCTTACCCATGAGCTTACAATTGCTAGGTCAACTTCGATTTCTCAAGATGACTGAGGACATCAATTTCATCAAGGCTAATCATTTAAGTTTGCATACATAAGAATGTCTATTTATCAAAGATATTATTAAATAGAAATGCATGCAATGCTAAGCAGGAAAGATAAAAAGTTCTTATGCGTGCGATGTGTACAGCCTCTGGTAATATTTTTAAGGGATTAGCTGTTGACTAGTAGGTGACTCAAAGCTGCTCTTTATGCTCAACTGCTAGGATTTTTAGTCTAAACATCCATGCTGGCACAACTCTCTATGTCCATGTTTTCCTTTATTCCCTAATAATAACAAGGAGCTTCCAGCGAACCAGTGTCATTTCCCTTTTCAACCCAGGAGCAGAATGGCTTTCTTTGAAGATATTTCAGGACTCATGCTGCTTGAAAAGAATTATCACTTTCAACATCTCCCCAATAAAGGCAAATGAAAACGCATCGATGAAATCAGTTGGAGGCGAATAAAGCCTTGTATTGTAATTCTCTTTTTAAGCAAGTGAAATATTAATGTATTGAGCAATTAAGGACAATTTGAAAAAATTTCCATAAGAAGAATACGACTGGGAAAGTTATTCGGATTATTTTCAACTCAACCAATCACAAGTTTGCTCAACAGCCCGATATGAATACTTGTCCCGAGTAAGTTAGAAAATGTTGATTCTTGTGACCATTACTGAAAATTTGCAGGTGGCGAGAACGGAGAAAATTACTTAACTGACAAGAATAGCACAAATAAATTTTGACATTGCGGGAAGGGTTACCCTATAACTGGTTGAAAAAAGCCACAGAATCTAAGACACAACTAACATAATAGAGAGAGAGACAATTTCCTACATTTTAAGGTTAGCCAGTATGAAGCTCCATGGTATAACACGTGTTAGTTATGAATGAACAGCAAAATCAGAGACCACACTGGGGTTCTTCGTATGACAAAGAAAGGGCAACGTCTTCTTAGACAAACATGTACTATCTTATGCGTGGTAGTGATATCTGATGATACACAAGCTCAGACATCAACGTTTATTTTGTGTAATTATTTTAAATGGTGCATTTAGTAATTACTATCGTGTGTAAGTTATCAAGGACGAAACCTCTAATTGAATTAGTAAGTCATTCAATTGACAATGACTATCTATGGAAATTTAGGCATAAAATTCGCTATTAATTCACTCTGTTTTGTAAGTAATTCCTTATTGAAAAAAATGACAATCAATCATTGACAGTTGATCTTTCAAAGGAAAACTTTTTGTACAAGAACAGGACGAGAGAAATTGTAGTTGATATATACTACGTCTTTTGCAAATGAACGTAAGGGTTTAATATAAAACAACACTTTGTACCTTGGCTTTTAGCAAAATAAACATGGAAAAACTTCTCACATTTGATTTGTGTTGACACGGTACCCTTAAACGTGATTACTTTCATCATCATTTCAAAGACGTCTAAGGAATCTTTACATGGATTAAGCCTGCATTATGTCAGGAATTGCTGAGGAAATTTACCTGTAGATCTGTATTGAAAGGAATATAGCATGTGACGAGTGAAGAATGTCAGAAGAAAAGCCCCGGACCGCGTTAAAGAATTTAGGCTGTTGGACAGACGAACATTAGTCACAACAAACCATGGCCATAACACTGCTCTTCTTGGGCTAGATAACTGATGAAAAACAATTGTACCATGGGGGACTGGGGGAGATTTTTGTCCCAGGTTCCCTCGCTTAATTTGTTGATCCAGACATATGTAGTGTAGCAATGAGTAACCGTTTTCTTAAAGAAAAAAGACTGATATGACGATTTTTGCGCTGCCTGAATCATGTTAAGTTTCTTCCTTTCCAAAATGCTACTGTGTCCATCCCAGTACGTTTCCAGTATTGTAGTGGAAATAGTCATTGTCAGCTTGAAACAGCAACTGTACTTCGAAGTGATATATACTACCTTTGATTCTGTGGTATGATTTGCTTTTACACAATCGCTAAAAATGAAAGCGTAAATCAACACGGAAATAGGATGAAAGAGAGCCAGTTTCGTGTCGTACCATTCAAGTTCCTTAGCAAAGCAACTCCCTTCAATTCTGTACTTCTCTGAGATGTTTTGCTTCTAACTGAGCACCGGAAACTCATGCTTTGCTTTTTTTGTTTGTGCAGTCTTAGAGATAATTGATTCACCTGGAGATATGATGAGAAGACAAGACTGTAACGTATTTAAAGGGAGGGCTGTATTTGTCAAATCATGTCATGTCTAGTCTTGTAATTACACGATGGCTTGAGAAAATATGGCAGCGTGTCTCATCTTTGTATGGTGGTGACGAAGAACGTTTTGGTTATGGTTTCAACTTTGCCAAATTCCCGGCTTCACGTTTTTGATCAGCTCTAACGCGTTCTTCTTTTAGACTAATATAGTAAAAAAGTGGTTACCGACCAGGACACGTGACTACGAATCCGAAGATAGATGGTTCTGTTGTAGTTTTGTTGTTGTTGTAATTGACCCGGGCACCTTCAGTAAATCGAGCTTTATTAGGTTCCCAGTGTAAAGGTAGTTACTGGATGGGTGATGAGGTGTTGTTGTATCAGCCAAATTGGCCAATACTTGTGTTGGCTAGCAACTCTAGCAGACTATCATCGAGTTGGGTGTAAGCCATGAAATTTACACCTTTTTTGAAGAAAACTTTATTGTGACATGAAGCTGTACAAGTTGTATAAAGGGCAAAGCAATTTAGAAACGAATATGAGGAAGCTTTTTGAGATAGCTTTTGAAACCTGTTTACGAAAATCGTCATCAGTAAAGCATGATCAGGAGTTACTATGATTTTCCTGTTTAATCTTATACATATAATAAATCCTGACATGGCTTTGCAATTGGATGTGCGATAACAATTCTTGTTTTTTAGAAATGACAGTTGTTAGGTTGTTCTTGTTTCCTCGTCTGTCCCTTTTCAACCCTACCTCCTTTGTTTTAATGCTGTCAGTCGACTAAGTTCTTTAGACTGAAATAATATTCCTACTTCGTTCGCCGACATCATAATCTGTTGTAACATACATCTGTTGTAACATAGTCGTTGAGACATTATTTGATTCACTTCTGAGAAACAAATATATTGTCTTAGGTGGGAATCCAACTCAGGACCTTCTCCTTTCCGACCAGAATGTTCCAACCTCTGAACTACTGAGACGTTTTTTCTCAGTGCCGAAGTTAATGATGTCGTTCGTAATTGATTGTTGTATCACTACATATTCTATGCGTATTAAACCCTGCTCACCCAAGAGTTTTCTGACCACTTTCTCTCTGTTAGTTTCATTCTATTGATTACTTCTTGTTGCTTCCTTGCATTTCTTTCTCCTTTTTTTATCTCATTATCTCCTTATTTTCTGTCCAATGATACACTTAATCTGTCTTATTGTTGTTCGTTATCATATTCTTTCATATATAGGTGAACATTACCAAATAGAAACCGTTGTAGATGAGTTCTTAATCAAAAACCCTTACGTTTTGTACTAGATAATTTCTTAACATTACAGATATGCCCAAATTATTTTAATGTTCTATAAAATACTTAGAATTTTACATGCAAATCAATTGGTGTAGAAAAAACGCGATTTGTTTATTAAGAAATTCAATATTGTATTTTGTTCCAATTTTTACTATATTGAAAACTGTTTGGGGGTATATTTTGCTCATAGATTAGTTGAACCTAATGGTTTCATTACAATTCATGTTTTCTAAATCCTAAATTCATCCCAGAAATATACAAAAAAATTGCACTCATTTACATTTAGATACTTATTTCTATATATTTGTATATTTATTTATTTACTCAATTATATTTATTATTGGCTGTTGTTTTCTTTGACTCCATCTACTTCCTATATTTTGAGCTTTTGATTTTCTTCTTTCCAGCCTTTCTTCCTTCCTTCTAAAAGTCTAGAGCAAGATGATGATAATAATAATAGGATAAAAACACTAGCTTTGCCATTTGAATTTCAATCTCAAAGTGATCTCTGTACTGAGAGAGGCTTCAATGTCACGGGATGTTAGCCATCAGGCTGATCTTATATTGAATTATTGAACCAAGAATTCCAATTTGCTTTCCTGACTTAAGTCATGGTGAAAGTCAACTTTAAATCGACGTCTTCAGATTAAAGTTCATTGTCTACCTCAAAGGTGCTCCTCTTTGATGTAATTTTCAGCAACAAAGTTCATTCTGTCATTTTATGAAGGATATTGAAAACGAATGCTGTTACATTTGTAGTGTCACTATTCAAAATGACGCTAGTAACATCTACTTGCGACATAACACCTATGACCCTACAATTTTACTTGTCAAAAACAAAAATAAGTTCGACGTTCGTTTCAAAAGGTCGTGATATTCTGCCTCGGATTTCTCGTGTGTCTTGTTTCTTCAATAAAGGATTGATGAGCTTAATGTAATCATACTGAACTCACTAAATTGGTGACCCCGAATTGGCTTTTTTTAACACTGCTGCCTTGACTGGTTGTTGTTTTCTATGTATCTCTTGCCATTATGACTACGCCAGCGACTACCACATCTTCTGAGCATACTACGACTATTTCCGTCTCCTTGTTAAGCCTCAAGTTGCTTCCATTTTGGCATTGCCTCCATTTTGGCCACAGGATCCTGTACGGTTTGCCCAAGTCGAAGCACAGTTTCTTACCCACCACATTATCTTCCAAACTACCACCTTTGCTTACATTATTTCGTCTCTTACGCTTAAAATTGCCCAAGAAGTGCGAGATATTGTTCTTAATCCGCCTGCTACCAGTCCCTATGATCATCCAAAAGCTGAACTTATCAAACGAACCTTGTTCAAGTGATTTTCGCTTCTTCCGACAAATATGTGTCAAATAGTTTTGCTACAATATTTTTAGACTTTTCAAAAGCGAAATTTTCCACTTTAAATATTTAGGATTAATAAGCACCTTCTTGATTTTTCATAAAAAACCTTACTCGGAGACTGCTTTAAACGTAGAAATTGTATTATGTATTTATGTGATACCCTACGTCTCGAGATATGACATTACTTTTGTCACTGAAATCGTTTAAATTAAAATTGCTGGCTCACATATAAGGTACTGCAATAAAAGCAAATAGTATGTAGGTTCAGAATGAAATCTGAAACTTTGTTTCTCTTAAATGTGCGAATAAGTAATGTACTACTTCATTTTATTACAAGAAATGTTACAAGTAAATGAGATAAATGCTAAACTTGAACAACCTTTTTGTTGTACGAAACTTGAAAATCGCCTTGAAAATTTGCGACATTGCGCTTAGAACATACTTTAAAGTTTTTTTCGCCTGACACTCTTCAGAGTATGAATCGTCAAAAAGGAAAGTATATGTATATGGCAACCTATTTATACGAAACGTATCGAAACTAGCCAATCATAAACAAGAAAGGAAGCAAAGAAAGAGAGAATGAAGAAAAAAACATTATTAGACGAGTCCAAAATTCAGAATGCGCCAAAATGTATAAGGACGAGAATTTTCGAATAATTGGCACAGCTAGATCGTCCTTTCATCTAAGTGTACTGGAATCTGTCTACATTAAAACAACAAAACCAGTACTCTGTAGGCAGAAAGAGTTCGTTTTTTCACTTGGACTCTTCCAATAATGCTTTGTTTCTTCATTTTCTCTTTCTTTGTTTCCTTTCTTATTCATTATTGGCTACTTTTAATACCTTTCGTATATATGGGTTGCCATATACATATACTTTCCTTTCTGACGATTCATACTCTGAAGAGTGTCAGACGAAAAAAAGCTTTTTAAGTATGTTTTTAACGCAATGTCGCAAATTTTCAAAGCGATTTAAAGTCTAAACTCTGAAATTGATGACGTTCCGTTATACTTCAGAGTCCAGACTACTTCTGGAAATTACCGCAGAGCACATGCTGTTTCCGAGGCCACAGTACTTTTGCGGGGTTATCGTTATTTACAAATTCATTCTTACTTATCGATCACAATGGTTCTATGTTAGGGCCCACCTTTCGTTTGCACCATGCCACCAACATTTCTTTCAGACAACGATAAAAAGCTTGATGTCTTACAATATGCGTCCGTCTGGTCGTGTTATTGTATAGATTAGACGTTATGCTCTATTAAATGTGCGATATAAATATAATTTATCTTTACACTCTTGCTGTTAAGGCATAATTGCTTAGAAGAATTGCTTTGCAAACCGTCGACCAAAAATGCATATGTGGGAGGCCGCTCTTCATTTCCAACGGAGGTAGCACATTGCAAAAACAAGCAGTGCGGAATTGGTTACCAAGAAATGTGTCAAAATGTTTGATAACAAATGGTTATTCAGCCTGTTTGCTATGTCTATGCTCTGACCAGGTAAACATGCCCTCAACATGTTGGTTAACCGAGGTGAATAACCATTTGTTCTCATTTACTTGACTAAAATTCAGACCAATAGATAATTAGGTCTACCCCACAATACAATTATGATAAAGGATGATATCATGATTTCATTACATTGTTTATACGGTTTAAATTGTACACGCTATAAATTGATAAAAATATTTTGGACAATGAACAAATTTTTTCTTTCAGCGAGCAAGGAATGCTGTGTTATTTTAGATCTATAAATCAAGAGGTTTTCATGAACTGAATTCCCGCACGTTTTTGCTTAGTGGTATTCGCCCCACTTTGGCAGAGGTTACATTTTCTACGACATTGGTTTATCTTTTTGTCCATCTGTTAGCAACGTAAGTCAAAAAACATTCAAGGGCTTTGATGAAACTTTCAGGGAACGTTGCACATATTACAACGAACTAATTATTAGTTTAGGTAATGTTCTGGAACACTATCCGGATCAAGGAATTTTGAAAGATTCTTTGTCACTCTAAACTAGGGCATTTTTGACATTTTGGCTTCAACAAAAGGTGATTTCTCAAGACAACAACAGTTACTACTGTATACTCCAGACAAGAAAGATTCTGTAGAATGTCACAGCATGTAAGCTACCTTCTATATTAACGGATCTGTATCCAAAAGACGTTGAAACTAAACAACGAGAGAGATTTCTACAGCAAGGTTGCATGATTATTTTTATAGGGCAATAATGCCTCTAAAGGTGAGAATTAGGTATTTCAAGTGATCATTAAGCACCTGTTGATTGTGCAGTCCCAAAACAGATACAGATTGCTATCAGTAGAGAGTGACTTCATTAAATTCAAGCTATTACTGGTACGTTTTATAGTGTCAAAGTTTATGTTGTCAGGATAAAAGGGTTTTTAATAAGATGTCGCAATTATCTTGATGAAGTAAATAGATATTTGCTGATTGACGTATACATCAAGTCTTCTCAAAGCAACAGGTTGGTTAATGAATGGGTTACTGGGTTTATGGATTGATCTTCATGTGAGTGACCTTATAGTTTGGCGGACGTTAGCAATCTCCGAGTGTTTTCAATAGAAATACAGCTTACAAATAAACATGCTTAATTTTTTTGATCTGGCGTTAATCTTAACTTTTATGCCTTTAAATTGACAGGACTGGACGCTACACAGGAGTAACCCTAATATTGACTCTTTATAAGCATGTGTAATAACAAGCTCAACTTTTTAATGTAACTTCTGGTTAACCTTTTTATGTATTTGAAAATAAATAAACAACTGGATGAATACATAGGTGCTTACATAAATTTATCTATTTATAAACAATTCTTCCATAAACGTCATCACGAAATGTTTAAAATGTTATACATTTATACGTAATACGAATTTGTTTTCTTCTTGCTCCTGTTTTTTCGATAAATAGGGACGTCCATCCAGTAACATGAATGTATAAGATTTTCGGTTTCTGAAATGTCTAATCACATTGTCGATGAACAATTTCATACTACCCGTAAATTCATAGACTTTTAAAACAAAAAGTTTATAGGTAGATAGATAGAAGTTGTTTTGCAATTCCGTTTTGGCTTAACTTTGACAAGGAAAGGAGATAAATAGTAGTTTTACCAAAATTGATGAATACAAAACTGAAGAGGAATTTCCAATAACGACCTTATACGGCTCCGAAGATGCTAATTTTATACTTCTCTGAAAACATAATATTTTATCATTTATTTTATATAACTACTAAAAGAGCAATGTTCTATTGTCTTTTAATTGCATTAAAAAGAGTCCAAAACATATAATCTTAATGAATGAAATGCTTTTACTCAATGCATAAGTAGTGCCGAGAAGAAACGTGTTGTGCTGTAATGTTATTACAATTCGTGAGTGAATCCTTTGACCCCCTCGAGGAAGCTAATGGGATCACTGAATAGATGAAGGATTTTTGCCAATCAGTTAACTTAATAAGCGTCAATTCTTGTCAATTACCAAGTAGGAGGGAGCTGAAAGTCTGCCCGTTTCATCCATTGCAATAACCCAAATACTTTTAGCCGTCAAACAAAAACATTGTGCCCAGTTGAAGTATTGTCAAGTAGTAGAAGTATAGCATTTTCTTGATTTATCAAGTCATCTCGGCGTAAAGTTTGCTTGTTAGCTTAAATGTTAATCAAATTTATATCAACATCTAAATGGGAAAGCTTAAAGATTCGTGTGTAAACAGTTCACATGCTTCTGATCGAGATGTGTAAATCTTTTACCCAGTTCACAGTTTTATTAGTCATGATAAAACAAGCTGTACCCAGCATGATTTATTTCTCTGAGAGCACAGAGTGTATAGTGACTCATTTTTAAAGTAACAAGAACGCCTAAGTGGATTAAATTATTAATTATTTGATCCCCATCCTTGACTGTCACTGACTCGTGGTAGAAAAGTAGTCCAGAGTAATTTACCACAGGTGTCAATTTTAAAACAGACACAGTTGAAATGTTGTGATGTCGGAAATTGTTTCAGTTTAAGGGAACATTTCATAGACATAATAATCCTACATTTTATAACTATGGTGTTAAGTTGATGGCTTAAAACATTTTAAAAGGTCGCAAATGCATCTTAGCATAGTTACACAAGACCCCATTTATATTTTGCATCTTAGTTTAAATTTATAAACTTTTGGCAGAGATAAACCTTTAACGTCTTATCAAAGCTAAGCAAGGTTAAGTATTCCAGGAAGTCTGTGCTTTGCTTAAAGTATCCTCTTATATTGTTTCAACTCAAAACTCGTTTATATTTTGGTTTGGTGTCTCGATAGAGCTAGGTTAGTCTTCATGTTACAAACTGACAAAATGCCAAAGTTTTTTCGCCTGGAATATTTCTGTGAGTCTAAATTTTATCAGCTGTTCAACTGAAGTTCTTGACAGCCACCATAAACAAGTAAAATACTTAATAGAGTTCAGAAATCAATGTTTTGTTACAAAGCAGACCACTCCTTTCCTTAGACCATAGTAACATGATAAACTACTAAGCCTGTACGTTGGCCAACATCGGCAGTGGATATAAGGACAATAATGATTCAGACAAGGTTGTAAAGCTCAGCAGCAGCTCTTACATTTTCTTTACATGGTCTGTTCTCTGCCCAAAAAGAAGACCTCAACAACTCCATTGGAGTTGAGCGTAGCACTGTGACATCTGCTGCATTTATTGATTAAGGAATTCAAGACGGCATAGTGGGAGATTTAATATGAATAGCTTCCAAGCAAAGACCAACTACTCTCTCTCAATAACTCTAGGTAGAAGGAATGATTCTCTTTGAAAATCAGAACCAACTTTAACATAGCAAAAACAAACCGCAGCTGTCGAACACTGATTTAAGTACATGGCCTCTGCAGTAAAATGACACTACAATCATGTCTAAATCGTGAACATTCTATCTATCTGTCTATCTATCTATCTATCTATCTATCTATCTATCTATCTATCTATCTATCTATCTATCTATCTATCTATTTATCTATCAGAACACGAATATTTATACCATATATTTTGTGAGTTAGTCTGTCTATTTATCTATCGAGATCTACCTGTCTTACTGACTATCCATATATTTCGTGGACTTCTCTGTTTGTAATGTTTCCTTTGAAGACGTTATCAATGTATACCACGCGGTTGTTTTTACATAGCTTATGTCCATCATATCTTTAAAAGTAGGCAATTGTTTGGCATTTTTATGTAACCTTATGACTGAAAAGGTATAAACTAAGTAGGGAGGTTCCATATCTGTGATTTTATCTAGTCCAAAGCCCTTAAATTTCTTTAAAAATCAATCGCGTGATGAATAGACTGATTCTTACTTAGTTATACTTACTTGGCAATATCACATGTTCAGTGTGTAGTACGAATATTTTAACATTTATCTGGATGCTAATATTAAATCAGCAGGAGACAGCCGCAACTACGACAAAACGTTGTTTCCATATAATTTCTTTCATTAAAGTAAGTTGTTAAACACCGACAGCTAAAACACCTACATCACAGAGAAAGTATACAGGTGTAGTCTATGGAATCTCAATCAACTGACTTGCGCTAGCTTTGCCGCCCAGTATGGTATAAGAGATTGCCGCCCAGTATGGTATAAGAGATTGCCGCCCAGCATGCAGCATTGTCTCATGCAGTTTGAGGGCAATGGACAACCCAGAAAAATTTTTCAGCTGTGAAAAATAAAATGAATCCACTGGTCCAAATGTAGAAAAGCAAGTCTTAGTTCTAATACCAAATTTTTCAGCCTGATATTTATTACCGTCCTCGTCTACTCTAACAAATGTTGAAAGTTAAAAGTTGGAGCAATTTTTTAAACCCAAAACTAGTAAAGTTTCTATTAAGCCTAATATTAACAGGAGATATTTAAGGCTATATGATCACTGCGATTATTTACAACGTTTAATTACGTATATATCCAACCTTAAAGCAATGCTGATAAGAAATTGATTAGCAAGCAAGAGTTCCTATCTTTAGTTAGTGAAAGACGACATTCACTCTATTACCACATTGGAGATAAGTGGGCAAGGAAACAAAAGGGCTTAGACGTTTTACCAGGACTGTAAAATCTCCAACTGTTCCACAGCGGTGCTGCCAGGAAAGTTTTGAAGGAAATTGCTTGCAAAGAATTTGTCTCATGTTGATAGAATTTGACACAGCATTATCTTATTTTAGGAAGATCATATTACTTACAGCATAAGTATAAAGAAGCTCTTCATTTAAGATCCTAATCATGCCAGAGTTCTCACATTATAGAGTTTGGTTTCTGAGTCCCGTTGCTTTATACGCGGTTAGTGTCCAGGTGATAGCTTACTCAACTTAAAGGCTGTATAACCGCTACGTACAGAAGTTCGAGTCCTAGTTCTGTGAATTTGTCCTCTTCAAGTTATCTATCATTAGATTTTCAGGGAACATTTGGAAACTTTTAACCCAAATGAGTGATAAGGAGCTGGAGTTCCACGTAAAACAATGACATATCTGCTAGTAGGTCAGTAACGTGCTGTACTGATTGTTTACCCAATGACTTTCAACGTTTGGATGTATAGAACTGCCATCCCAACATTTAGCGCTAAGAAAACAACCAAATAGAATTTAAGTATGGTGATTATTAAATTATTATTTTGGTGGAAAGATTTATATATTCAATCAGGATTTATCAATATCCCCTTATTATTCTGGAACTCATAGACGCTTAAGAAAAGTAAAGTCTTCCATATATGATGCCAAGTTTTGATTGGTAATAGTAAATCTTTAATTTCTTAATTAAGTCACATTTCTGAAAGCATGTTCTCAATCAAAGTTAAAGTTATCTGGAGATCTAAGCACTTAATATTTATTGAGTTCAGCGATTGCTAGGGATATGATAATATGTGGCTGTGCTGAAAGTAAGAATCGAATGTTCTCGAAACAAACATTTGAATAATTAATCAATTTCCTCTGACTAGTTCCTTGGTTTCGGCTCAAGAAAACAAGAATTTCAAACGTTTTATGCCAAACGTTTGGCCATATTAGCTCAGCAGTTTTAACATTGACTTTTTAAGTATAGGAATTGTAAATTAAAGTCCTTTTGATTCATTTGCAAAGTAGCCATTACCACCATACTCTAGTATCTAGATGGGTGCAATGAAAATTAACGTTAAAATGAACCCCCCATCAAGTTATCCAAAATTTAAGAATCCCCCTTATGGGTACAAAAATTTAACGCTATAAAACCATTTAAAATATAAAGCTTTTTGTCTGACACCGATCACATAGATTCGCTAGAATACCGTAACGGACTAAATTTTTAATTTGCAGTTTAAATATGAAAGATTGACCAATCAGACCATTTTGCAATTACTGCAAAGCCCTACATTTTTTCTCAGTGTTTTTTTAGGCCGTTATTTATTAAGGAACATAAAGCAAGCTTTCGTAGACTAAAGAAATTTGTTATTTCACTATGACTGTTCTATTAGTCTTTAGTCATTCACTTGCGCTTATTTACTTTTTATGTCGCTGCTTCTTTTCTTTTGCCAAATCGTTTGCACACTTCGTTCTTGTTGGTCAATTTCGTGTCCGTATTTGCACTATTAATTAGCATTTTGGTCCGGTACCGTATTCCTACGGATCATTGTGAGCAGTGTAAGGTCAAAGGATGTATAGATGAAATTTATTACTCCAAAGAATTTCAAGTATATTTAAGTATACGTGTGTAGTGTGTTAACTGATCATTTATGATAAGGGCAGGGAAACGGGACTTGAATTAGATTCCCCTTTGCTTAAACAGCTAATCGTTGCTCATATTTCTGGCAGAAAGAAATAGCTGTAATAGTGAAGATTAGATCGTCACTGGTGACAGGGTGTGCAATTAAAGGACAAGAGAGATACACAAGGCAAAATAAATAGACAATGCAACTGCAAGATTAATATCTGATTCAACAGTTTAACACGTGTTCAGTGACAATGATGTACCGGGTATGTAAAAATAACAGTTGCTTAGAAGCCTATCAAATTCCTTCAAAAATGAAAACAAACGCGTGTTTTGAGTCGAAGGATTTCGAATCTACCTGGCACGTGGTATAATTTCAGACAGCGCCTTTAATGTAAATTGTATCTAATTCAGGTTAAAGTTTTCAGGTGGTTCAGTTACAAAAGAATGTGAATGCGGGTTGAGATTAAGAGGGAGAAAATACAACCTTTCGTAGTTCCAACAATCGGTTTCCTTGTGACTTTAAAGAGGAGAGTGAAACAGAGATACAAGGCACTACGTATCGTGTTCAAGCATATTGTCATTTGTATAGGCAGACATTATATGTACTGGATTTATACAACCAACAGTAAAATGAGAAGGCAGAAAAGGCAAAGAGAATGGCCAAGGAAATATTGTTAACATTATATTTAAGAGACATGTATAATTTGCTAAATGAGATCATATTTAATCGGGCTTCTTTGAGACATATAAAAGGATAGTAGAATCAATAAATAATAACACCCTGCCTAATAATTCTTAAAGGGTGCCATTTTGAGTAACGGCCATGCAATATCTTATTATTATTATTGTTATTATTATTTTGTATAATTTTTGAACCACCTGTGGTTCTTGCCATGTTAGTTTGGTGATTCAACATTCTGGATTTAAACGTACGTCCTTCAAGCACCAAAGTGTCGATGTGTGATAATAACAATTCCTATTTATCTCTTTTCTAACACGTTTATGAGTTTATCTTCATCTTTACAGTCTATGCAGCATTTAAGAAGCAATCAATCAACAGAGTGATAACTTTGCTTGCCTTTTGAATTGTTTCACATGAACATTTATTTGTAATGATCTTCTTCAATTTTGAGTCAGCAATTTCTAAAATGGAGGATCTTCTGGAAAGCTCATGGCTACTCTAAAAATGTCAATCCTTTCTCTTCAGGTGACCGCACTCTGTGATTCCTAACGTTTGAAAACTGATACGACTTGGAGACATGCCGCGCACTTGCTTTGCCACGTGTCAAGTATCATTCAAAAATGACCCTTTGATTGAATCAAGAATGGTTCAATTTGACTATATAACTATTCACACTATAGTTTTTGAACATTGGCAAGCAAGTTGAGATTTGTATCCTATATTACCAACCTTTTTCCCTGACATTCAACACTGAATTATAAAGAGGTATTCTAATTTATTCAATGGCATAGGTTAAGATCATGAAAGAGGAAGCTAGTATGACGTATGTATTAAGATTTATCGAATTTGTTTATCGAACTCTTATACACATTATTAAAGATCTTAAGTTGTGTAATTTCTAAGGTTGCGCCTTTCTCATTTTAGGTTATAAAAACTCAGTGGTGACAAGTGTAAATATGACGGACGAACGAGATTTAGTGAACCTCATGGCATTTTAGCCATGTATCGTCTCATTCCAGGTAGGATATAACAACCTGTTTAGACTGGTACCGGCTATAGAACTGTACTTTTCACCAGTAAACACGCCAAGCTGGTCAAACACATATGGCGGTGAGAAAAAGAGTGTTGTTACAGATCAACATTCTTACTTCCTTCCAAAAGACGATGAAAAAACTTCCTTGAACTTAAAATGTCATCTGAAGTACTCAATGAAATTACAATGCAAGCACGTAATCCCAAAATACGCTAACAGGCATGCCAATATAAAAAGATCTAAGAAAACAAAAAGTTAATAACTCTTCACATTTGATGATACACTACTGTGAACAGTACTTAAAGCTGCATCAAAATTCCATAAACCTCAAATAGGAGAAGAAAATGATTTTCAACTAGATTCGCTTCGGTTTGTAATAAATTTTATTATGCAGTAGGTAACATATAATATGATGGCAACACCATTTGTCAACAAAATTTGAGTAATGGATGTAAATGATTGATTAAATTTGTTATTTATAGGAAAAAGAAGACATGAACAGCAGAGAGAGTGTAGTAACACTAGAGCAGGATTGCTCAGCACGTAATTTCATTGCAAGATTTTGTTGGAGTGCGGACAGCAACTTATAGCATAATGTTTTAATTCTTGCGAACTTTTAAGAAAATATGTTAGGAAGAAATGCTGAGGGAGACGGTTTACGTTAAGCAGAAATATGAGTAACGAAGGACTTTAGGATTGTCAAGTGGTCGGTGATGAGATGTCGTCACGGAACTAAAATAGCTCTATTAAGGACACGGCGTAGAAATACTTAACACCAGCAGTTCTGCTCGCATCACACAAGTATCAGATTATGATGGTGGCAATGTAGAAAGTGCATGTACCTAAGAAGTTGTCTTACAGATTACATCTACGATTAATTTACTTGAACTTTATGGAAAGCAAGAATGTCGCGTCATTTTAAAAATGAATTGAACAACCTTGAACTTACACACATGTCAAATTGATTTAATTCCAGGGGGCTACGTTTTATAGACCTTGAGGGCTCTTACAGCAACAGATCCGTTATTTGAGTTTACAAGACAAGACTCAGGTAGGAACAAAGCTGATGTTTACTCGAAGAAAGCCCTCATGAATTAGTTGCACTAAAAAGCTCACGACCCATTCTTCTAAAATGTGACAAAGTCAAGAGAACTCTCAGCTATGTTTTAATTCTTGTACGTGTTTATCTGGTAGTATGCTAGCCTCCTATTTCATGAGCCTCGACTGCATCAATTTGGTAACAAGTGTTCCAAATGTTTCAAAGATCATTGCCTCTTCGTTTGGAATAGTGCGATTGAAATAGTTCATGTTGTGTTCTTTAAACTAATCTTGGTAATTTCCTCATGCCACCGACATTTACTGGCATTTGGAGGATCAGCTGAGATGACAGAAGACAAATATCAATGCGTCTAAATTGTCATATATATAATTATTAAATCGGTCCTCATATAAGCAAAAACACATGAGCAAAAATAAATGTGCGCATGCTTGTCTATCTGCCTGTCTGTGTCTCTGTCTCTGTGTCTATCTTGCGTTGTTGATACATACTCACATATGTTTGTACATTGATGTGTTTTTGTATTTATTTGCCAAGGCATAGAGCTGCCATGCCTTCTGTTCGTTTTCAAATGCCCTAGTTTTTCCTGTTGTTTTATTATCTACGTCGTTGCGTATACTCATAAAGACGTGCATAAAACCTGTAAATGACTGGGTCTTTAAAACTTTTCTTCGTGCGAGAACACTACATATTCCACACTCAGACAATGTTCTGTAGTTTAAATCAAACTACATGACACCAATCTATCATGGCATTTTTCAAGTTTTCTACTTGTGGTAATATCTTCATACCTCTGCTAAACGTATTCTATAATCCCAAGTCAAGCAGAAAAGAACTTCTTGGAACTTTGAATTAGATTTTAAAAGGATGGATAACTTGTTCTAATGGAAAATCAATCTTTCGCTTGGATTAGTGTTTGTTGCATACTTAAAGTGCAGAGGGACTTGATAAAAGTGAGCCTGCAGTCTTTTTTATGCAAAAAAATTAATTAATCGAAAATTTTGATGTTAGACACACAAGATAGGGAAACATAAAAAATGGTCAATTCTTTTCAGGTTAACTAATACAGCAAGTGTACTTTAACACTAAATTATATTTAACTGCGAGTATACATCACTTTGCAAACAGTATATAACCAGGCAAAGGCGTTTATTTTTTCGCTTGTGAGGTCGAAATGAATATTTTCTTCTGAATTTAGGATTATGAATTAGTAGGAATTCAGATAGTTCATATAAATTTCTCAAACTCTTTAAATTATGAATGTTGGTTACTTTGACAGAGTCATCGACTTGTAACTAGGGACTGTGTTCAGTAGGAATGTCACTAAGGCGTTGCGAAAGGTGAAGATGTTGATCGGGTTTGTATCCAGTGGACACGACAAGGTCCCAAGAACAACATATTAAACACTGCCATAAAAGGCACGATGGAAGAGCGATTAGGAATAGCGTAGCTTGATCATTTTGTGAGTCTCCCTGACTTATTTGAGTGCATCAAGATAACTTTGCTTTATAACGTATTAGTAGGTTTGACGGTTGCTAAGAAGTATCAAAGGCAAAAATTTCACAGGGTGCCGATGTCAGTACTCTGGAAACGCCAATAACATTATAGCTTCTTTGTAGATAGTTCAAAGAAGAAATTCAAAGTGATATGTCTCTCAGGCCTATTAATATGCTGAACATGAAGCAGGTGAAATATAAACATACGAATTTCGGTCTTGAACAGAAAGACAGAACGACGAAGCCTTGTTAAGCAGGCGACTAGAAAATGGACAACAAAACACTATTCCTTTTTGAGTTCTAACGCCTTTTATAAAAAAACCGACAGTAGATATGTTGGTTATACTTAAGAGAATTGCTAATAGGTTATTATTTGTCAAATTGTTATCAGGTTACATAATTGCTCCGAATATAACATATATATGTATTTATCATCAGGTAAGTATTCACTCCCGTCTGCTTAAACTTAAATTTTAATATGTTATGTTAAGCGTCCATTTTCAATTACCTGCTGTCAAATTTCTATTCGTGGTATTTATATTCAGTAATATTATTAATGGTCATAAATGCAAAAAGTGATACCAGCTTCGATTCTTTCTTATACGGGAAACTTATAAACATCCTTGTCCACCTCCTTGTGGCTATAAATGATCATAATTTTGCTGCAGAACAATTTTTAAATAAACTCAGCTTATCTACTTAAAATAAATAACAAGTGGTGACAGTCAATCGGCATATTTCCTGAACGATATATCCAGTTTTCATGCTATTAACGCTCAAAAATACTGATATTTCTTTAAATTTAAAATTGACCAAGACATTTCTAATGTAGACTGTTTATGAACTCGATATAGGCGTATGGAAGTAACTTTGTCATTAATCTATACTACGTCACAACTTGAACGCAACAGGGATATTTGCAACAGAGATTAACGTGTAGGGGTGGAGATAGCAACTCTATGAGGAATCCTGAGACCTAGATTTTGTGTAATGACTACAGCTCTTAGTGTCCGTTTGATTAAAGACCTTTAAAGTGGGGAAGCTTTTCTATTTCTCGTTACTTGCCGGTAAACATAAGTCCATTTTAAACTATCTTAGACTCGGTATATTAGTTTATTAGCAAAGAATCTAAGATTTTGTCATTGGGTTCCCTGACTTGATCTACCCGATCACACGTTACTTTCTAAAGATTTTGGGTGGCATAAGAGACACTTGTGAACTCGTTTTGGAAATACGTTGTCAGTTTAACGTAGCTGGAAGTAACCCTACACAATGGCTGCCTATCGCTATTAGCTATTTGTGGTTTAGGTCAGCTTAAAACCTTATCAGATATTAGTCTCTGTTTCATTCTATAAATAACCTCGTTTTCAAAGTATTAGATTAAGGAACGAGATGTATATTGCTAAGATTTTTGAATGAAGATTGTAATTGAGCGTGATAGTAAAGTGCTAGTGTTAATGGCCTATGTTTATAATATGTGTAGGTTAGGCCAGGATCACTGAAAGTATCAATTCCAGTCTCTTCCCAGATTTTGATCGTTCCGTTTTTGTATCGATCTATATTTGCTAAGCTGAGTGCGGAAATTTTTTCAATTTCAGTACTGATGCAGCTGTAGGATATTGACTTGATGCTGTTTGTATCCAAATTGCAAGGAAAACACTCATCCTGACAGATTCCTATTTTATCATATTTTAATTTGCTATCAACAGCATCAACAACGCCTATACATCGTAAATATAAGAGAGAAATATACAGATACTTCAGCCATGTTTTCTATACTGCGTTAAATTGGGAGGGGATTAGAAACTATAAATTTGCCTTCATTTCGTAAGAATAGACAGTAAATAGATAGATAAATATGCATCTACAGGTAATCAATGTTATTGCATCTAAATATGATATTAAGCTATAGAAGCGTCTGTTATGGCTTGGAGGAGGTAGTATGCAACTTAAATTCAACTTCAAATCTCTGTAAATGGATCTTTGTTCAGGTATCAGTCCTCATATGTCATTCTTTTATATCTAAACTCATCATCTTACTGCAAATAGTTACGATTTGCAGATGTTAAAATGAAAAGACTAATCTAAGTTTAGCGCCATGTCAATCATCAAGGATAAATTTTCGTCATTTCATAGTCATATCAGAGGAGAAATAAAAAACATTCCAGTGTCACGATTTCTCTCTTTTTGCTCCTCGACATCTTACTTAACATTGTAAATGAAATGTTAGAATCAATTACCAGCATATCACACTCCCTAGCGAAACTGTCAAAACCATGTCTTTTGTTTTCCTTGAGTAACATTGCTTTGATGTACAATTTCATTATCGTCTTTACGCAATTTATTGGATTTCATATCAAAAGTTCCGAATCAATTTAAGTGTTAATTATCTTGATGTTTCCCCAGGTTTCTATGCAATTCTATCATTTTAACGAGTTCACTTGCATTCATTTTCACACAGCTACCTTTAACTGCTGCTGTCATTTGCGTCCAGGACGTGAAAAATCAATGGTTTTCAAATCGATCACTCAGTCTTATTGTCATCGTATAATTTCATTAAGAACGTTAGCTCCGAATTTGTCCAAGAATTTCCTCCTAATTGACCTAGAGGATGGCTGTTCTTCCTAGAATCGGGACAATCCAGATGACATCGTAATTATTGTTGACGAGAAGCGCGTATTTTCAAAGGTGAGATGATAAACACGCCAGGGGGTCCCTCATGCTGCGTTCTCTTGAACCAAAAGCGTAAAATCCTGAAGGGTTTGTTGATTTCCACTGTGGAGAAAGAGCGAGCAGAAGGAATAGTTGTGCTTGACGCTGCTTCAGCAACCTGTAATTTCAGTGAGAGTTTTCTTCTTACTCCAAGTCTGTTGTCTGTTCCGAGATCGGTCCTTTCTGGTTGACCATCATCGGAAAATTTGTGGTCGTCAATTGATTTGAAAATTGACAGGTAATGATTGATGGTTACGTGAGTTGTTGATGAAGACATATCCACACGCGAACTGTACAGGTCGAGGGAAGAGAAGTTGAGTTTTCGATTTTCTCTGATGATATACAGCTTTTGCTCAGTTCAAACCGCAGTATTTTCAACTTAAAGAACTTTGTGGTTTTGACATCGATTGAATTTGAGATAGGATGTTTGAAATGAGGATAGTTTTTCTCTGGGCGAAAATCTACAACGATTATGGAATTTAGCGACAGATGCACTTAATGGCAAATTGAAGGAGAGATTTTAACTGGATCTGGACATGGCTGTAAAGATTTCGCTTTGTTGATTCGCCTTAAACTCAATGATTAAACAATACATCAAATTATCGGTCTGGAATTGTTGAATTGGAGAAAATCGCGTCTTTGACTAGCTGGGCGGCTTTGGAGAGGAGTGTGACTCGAGCATTTTAACCGGATATGACGAGTGTAATTAAAGTGTACTATGTCTTGACAATAATATTTAGTCCAATATTAGCTGATAAATTGCCTGGATTCTTCCTTGGTCGGAGGAAGCCGAAGCAAGGAAAAGCCCGGGTGAATTGTATGGAATGTTCCAACAATTACGAGCTTGCTCGTGAGAATTTTAAACGAGATGGAGACTTACATGCCATATGCAGAAATGTTGAACTGACTCGCCGATGTGTACAGACCCTATTTGTTAAGTCGACTGATTGTATTTACGATATAGGAGTGCAAGTCTTCAAAATAGGCTTTCCTCACGAAGTACAAAAGTATAATTGCTCAGGAGTGGATTTAAATGCGACAAAGAGCACGTATTTGAAAGCAACAAGAAAGCCAGCAAGTACAAGAACGCTGTCTTCAAAACATTTAGGACTTACTCTTAGCAGCGGTACTGAATCACCAAGAACAAGCACTCAACTTGCTGGATTACATTGTATCTATAAACCAACACGAACTCGACCAGTTCACTGTGGCCTATTCGGAGACCCTCATCTAAAAACTTTCAAAGATCATCGCCAGACATGTGTAGTAGAAGGTGCTTGGCCATTACTGAGCAATAAATATTTGGCTGTTCAAGTCACCAACGTGCAACTCGTTGATCAAATGAGTCCAACAGCGACTAGTAAGGTAAGTTATTGCTCACCAAGACTAGTTTCCTTTGCTTCGGCCTCGCGATCAAATGTACTTTTATGAACTAGATTATTTCTATTTTGTCATTGCTTGCGGTCAAGTTGATGGTGTGTTTTTGCCACCCCTTTAGTATTAAGCTGTGATTCCTTTTTTTAAACACGCTCTCTGTTACCTGATCTCTCAACTTGTCTGTACAATGTGCTGTCGACGCCGGCTTTTCTTCGCTATTTTTGCTTAAACTACTTCAACCATGGAAATTATCACTTCCTGTAGCTTAATTAATTTAAACGAATTTTATCAGTGTGTAATTATTAAGGTCTGTGATCTCAGGTCAGTTGTTTTTTGACCCTCCTCATTTCGACTTCTAGCCGCCATGTTTTGGTTGGTTTGTATTTCACTATTTTCACCTTATTACGTCAAATATTTAACGCGTGATTTTGTGGTTCATAAGCAGTTCCAAAGTTTCTGGCCAGATTCCCTTTTTTTTCACCTAATACTCATGATATCTAGACAGGGCTATCGATGTGTTGGCAGTTTATGAACAAGGAGAAAATGAATGTGTCGACATCGAGGGAAATCTACACGGAATAATTGACAAGTGACAAAATGTTATTAGACCTCATTCTCTGATCGTCAACAAAAGGATGGTGGTAGAAGGGCGAGAACAACAAGGGACTTTTCTATTTACACAAGTTTTACTTTGTTAAACCGTCTCTTATTCCACGCTCTAATTTCAACGACACGATATTAAGAAACGTGCAATTCCGAATGAAAGTTAGGCTAGGCGGGCATTTGCAACGCGATGGGTTTTTTAAGTCGGTGAAATTCCAGTCGGCCTGCATGGTTGATTTTACCAAGAGCGGCTGTGCAACATTCAAGCAGGTATCAGTCCTCGTGGTCGATGGTTGAGCTCTACCGTCATGGCGTCTTAGAATCGAAAGAGTTTTCCATCATAAATCTCATCGACCTGTTTTGGTCGTTAAAATTAGTGACAATTTGGTTCGCAAGAGTACAAGTTGATGACCTTAAGTGCAACGGAAACTGTCGAGAATCAGATCTACGATTGAGCTGTTGATGAACTTCTGTTGTTTTAAATGTGCTGAGGTCGTGTTAATCGTCGGGTTCAAGCGAAAGCGTTGAAAACGTTCCTTTTGCTTCTTCTGTCCATTGCGGCAATGCCATTTATTGGCTTAGAATGATAAGTGTTTGTTTTCATCCCAATCACTGATTTATTTCAAAAACCATGCTTAATCTCAGCTTTTGATATTATTAAAGTATTTTCTTTATTTCTTTTGTCATATTGCCGATTTACAACCCTGATAAAGTCGAACCATAATAGACTAGGCCTGATTTCTTTCAGAATTTATCAACTTATTACAGCGATTCTTATCGTTCAGATGGCTAAGTCGTTTGGTTTTGCGTCCTAGCAAGACGTATCAACCTTGCTTCAGTGCCCAACAAATATGTCAACCCGGCTTTGCTGTCAGACTGCCAACCATAAATGAGTTAATTTGGGTCTTGATCCTAATCACACGACACATTGGCGGTAAGAGGACAAGTGGGAGCTTTGAATGAATACAGGTAGGACAAAGTCGTCTACAGTTATTGTGTCAGAGCCTACAGTAATTTGTCTTTCGTTTTTCCCTATTTATTAACAGATCACAGTAGTTATTAAACAGCAACCCGAGGGATGTACAGAGCAAAAAGTTTACCAAGCCCATTCAGGCTTTGTTCCAACATATTTTCGAGATGGAACAAACGAGTCGGGGCCTCCAGCCTGCAGGACAAGAATAACGAAAGAGCTTGACGGAAAAGGAATCAAGATTTTTATTTGCTATTTAAATACAACTATCATCATACGTCAAGTTGGGAAATATTTAACTTTCAATATTCAGATACCTGAAGAATTTGTACAAGATGCCAAAGGGCTCTGTGTGAACGGTTGCCCGCCGAAAGAAAGAATCGATTATGCAAAATTTTTCGAGAATTCGAACGTTGTATCCCCGAGATCAAAAACGACATTACGAGAAGAGGACGCAATATCTCTTTGCGCCAAAGAAAATTTAATCGACTTTTACTATGATTCTTGTGTCTTTGATCTCATGACTACTGGTGATAAACAGTTTTATGATTCTGCATATATAGCGATGAAGGACGCACTTTGGTTAGATCCGCACCTTAGGTTACGAAGAGATAATAGCGTTGTACTGAATGCAGAAATCTCGGCGAAGATTAAATCTTCGCAGATGCAAGCGAAAACAAACCGTAACCATGCGAGTACTCGTCAAAAACCATGGACATTAAATTATTGTGTACTTTGCTTTTTATTGTGGCGGTTATTGCTCACGTAAAATGTTGATTTTGTTTAGAGTAGACTTGATTTTGCACGTCATAGAATTTTTTAACGTATTAATTTATTGAGAAAAGTATATATATATATATAGTGTTAAATACATTTTCCGGAAACGGACGAGAAAGAAACAGGCTAGGACGCTGTATAGGCCTCTAAACCTTGTGAAATGATGCAGACATCATTAGGAAGATGGGGTCGTTCTTTTTGATGTTTTATGCCAGTTGCCTCGTAGATACATATTTTAATCACACCCACTGCTTGATCTATGAACATCGTTGGGAATATCGTGTTTTGTGTTAAAAGTTCTATTCTAATGAATAGGATTTTGTTAACGTTGATAATAATCATCGGGTTGATGTTAGATTTCGCATTGTAAATTATGAAAATACCGGTCCAGTTATTAAATTTATGAATTCATCTTCTTAATTGTCAATTGATTTTAACACAACAATTGGAAAGTCTTAAGTAGGTGGTGAAAGACATACTTCTATAAGAATCCGTTTTTGTTATCTTGACTAATATTTTAAAATGTTGCGGGAGTAATCGCTAAATATCGCTATCATCGGGACAGTTTGCTTTAAATCCGTTTTAGCTAATTATCTACATTTAAGGACAGCAGTACGTGTCAAAGAAAGTGGGAGGAATGAAGGCTAAGTCTATAAGTTTAGCCACCTCGACACTCAGGATTTGTAGTGTTTTCCACTCCGGTCGAGGTGTATTAGTTATTCATTACAGGCCGCGAAAATATATCTGCTTGTTTCTTCCCTGTGTATTAAAATAGAGCGTTTTTATCGTCCGCCATTATTATTTGGGTGAAGTATCCACGAAATGATCGGTGGACTATAAAACCTATTTCATTTCATTGATAGCATTAAAACCTACATCACTGAAATCTATAGCATTGAAACCTAAAGCACTGGAATTCAAAATATAGAATTCACGAAAGCCCTTGAGCATTGTAGCGACTTCATTGCATTGCACAGGTTTCACAATCAGATACAACAGTTTTTAGCGTAATATAACAGTTTTGAACAACAGATATAACAGTTTTGAACAACACCCTGTAATTAGTTAGGAAGAAAGCAATATCAATTTTGCAGCCGTATAGACCTAACATTGATCCTGCGCCTGTCATTCTAGAGAAATCCTTGTAATAGCTATTACCAAGGAAGGACGAGTCTATAGATACTGAAGTTCAATGCTTCATCTAACGGTATCATAAGCGGTAAGGATTCAGAAATTCTTAAACATTATTTTCAGGGGATCAAGTACAACAGGAAAAGGATGAATGATTATTTCGAGTATGATTTGGGTGAATTTTGCTATATCAATGAAGAAAAGTTATTTTGCGAAAGACGCAACAATACCTTGTCACGCTGAAGTTAAGTTCTTAAGTTTGATTGTGTTAATTGTGATCAGCTTCTCGTGACTATCAACTCGAGCCTGCTGTAAATGTTTTTTGTCCACTGTGCATTTTTTCGCCTGCCTTTGACCATATGGCCTTGCAGCCGTCAAGTTGTACATAAGAGAAAACCAATATGATGAAAGCAAACGCCACAGGCTACTTGAAGCTGCTAAGCTCTCCTCAGCTAATATATACATTTGCTTTGTCAAATGCATAGCCTTTATTGAGCAATTTCATGGCAGCAAAAAGGTTTATACACTACCACAAGGTTTGTAACTATGTCGATAATATCCATGAAATCTGTTGACCCTGTTGGGCTTTGCGTCTAACAGTATCACAGAATACGTTAAAATCGGACGCCAAAATTCACGCCGTTCTTTTATCCGTGTGGGGGCGCACTTTCGAAGATGGTACGAGTCAATTCCCGTAGCACTTGCCTATGCTTTCTTGGAATGAAACAAGAACACGTAACTTCAAAGATTTTCACAGCGCGCGCAAGAATTCACTCACCGAGTATAGGGCAATAGTCTCC
Organism: Chironex yamaguchii; assembly: GCA_024741275.1. Classification (NCBI taxonomy): domain Eukaryota; kingdom Metazoa; phylum Cnidaria; class Cubozoa; order Chirodropida; family Chirodropidae; genus Chironex; species Chironex yamaguchii. The sequence continues at coordinate 29,294 of JANTCA010035643.1, forward strand.
TATATTTTTAAGATTACTCTTCGCATGCGTTGTATGATGTCATATTAACGGTATAACGTCCTTTGGCGAATTGACTTAAGTACTTGTGTGAATTAATGCGTTTCCCTTAAATTCATACTAACAGATATATAATTTTGGTAGCCATGTAACACCATCAATGTTACATGACTTTCGCCAGTTCCTTTCAATTTCTTTCCAACAGGGCCTGTTATAATTTCAATTTTTCGAACGTCTCTGTAAATTCGCTGTAACATTTGTTTTCTACTGTTTCCATTCTGTGTTTCTCTGACAAATATAGATGTCAACTTTTCGATCCTTTATTAGAGTAAATACGAGACTTGTTCATACGACTATCCATGCTTGTAGTTCACCGTTGGACGAAGGGTGTATGACCAGGTCATTGACAAGAGCCCTTCATGCTCTGCTGTAGATGCGTGATTTTCATGAAGTAGTCGTGAATCCCCTTTGCCTGTTCTTATTTCATATGTTCCATAACAAGTGGAAATGTGTGCTTTTGTATGTACACTTTTTGAGTCTTGACTTTAAATTTGTTTGGCAGACTGGCTTGCAATATACTTACGAAAGATGAGTTGCCAATATACGCGTGAGATGAAAAAGGTCTTGTACAATGTGTTATTACGCGTTTTGTAGTCAGTAACACCAGGCAAAGGGGGGCTATTTTGTTTTGGGCCTCTAGCCTAAGGGAGAGGATTCGTTAATAATAACCTGATTAGTGTCGGTCATTTATTACAGACTCGTGCTCCACGGTTTTCTGTGGCAGTTTGTAAATACATTATTGCACATTCCTGTACAATTAGAAAAGAAAAAAGTGGAAAATCGATACCTTTTCACGGGAATAGGTCGCTATTTACGTCATTCTTTTTGACTCTTGTAGATATCTATAAATAACAAAGCGATCTCAGAGATTCTTGTCTTATTTGTTGTCACTTTTGTCTTCATTTACTTGCCTTTTGAGTGTTTCATTATATTTCGAGTGCGTCTCTATAGTTCGAGCGTGTCTCTGTAGTGCAAGTGTTTCTCTGTAGTTCGCGTGTGTCTCTATGGCTCGAGTGTGTCTCTATAGTTCGAGTGCGTCTCTGTTGTTCGATTGTGTCTCTGTAGTTCGAGTACGTCTCTATGGTTCAAGTGCGTCTCTATGGTTCGAGTGTGTCTCTGTAGTTCGAGTGTGTGTCTATGGTTCGAGTGTGTCTCTATAGTGCAAGTGTTTCTCTGTAGTTCGAGTGTGTCTCTGTGGTTCGAGTGTGTCTCTGTAGTGCAAGTGTTTCTCTGTAGTTCGAGTGTGCCTCTATGGTTCGAGTGTGTCTCTGTAGTGCAAGTGTTTCTCTGTAGTTCGAGTGTGTCTATGGTTTCAGTGTGTCTCTATAGTGCAAGTGTTCCTCTGTAGTTCGAGTGTGTCTATGTAGTGCAAGTGTTTCTCTGTAGTTCGAGTGTGTCTCTATGGTTCGAGTGTGTCTCTGTAGTGCAAGTGTTTCTCTGTAGTTCGAGTGTGTCTCTATAGTTCAAGTGCGTCTCTATGGTTCGAGTGTGTCTCTGTAGTTCGAGTGTGTCTCTATGGTTCGAGTGTGTCTCCATAGTGCAAGGCTTTCTCTGTAGTTCGAGTGTGTCTCTATGATTCGAGTGTGTCTGTATTTTGCCTCGCTTTGTTAAAGCATGTGTATTGTTACATATCTGATGATCGAATTTCAGTTTTGCTACACTCCTCCCAAAGTCTAATCAACTTTTGTGGTGGGCAACGAGTGAGGCAACGTTTGACTGTACAAGTCGTACTCAGGAACATTTTAATTTGCAACCTAAGAGAAAAAAGATCTATCCACCTCTTGATATGTAATGTACATTTTTGTACCAGGGGTGCATATTTGGAAGTCTGGTATTTTTACCGTTTACCGTTGCAGGATCGGTAGAAATTACAATAATCAGGGAATTGGTAACCACTGATGTTTCCCTCCGAAAATACAGTGGAGAATAGCATGACCATTATCTACTTTAGATTATAATTTTGGTGATAAAAGTAGACTGCTACTATCCACTTTTTGTATTACTGGGAGACTGACTTATTTGCCCTATCAGATCATCACTGACATGTGATGGTGCATTTAACTTTTAACAAATGTTGGGAATCGCTATAGCTAAGATGACTTCGTTGCTTCAATTCATCCTATTTCTTGCGTCGTAGCATCAGTCCTGCATTTGACTCGAAATATATACCTATTTTAACCAAGAATAGATGATTATATTAAGTATTTCGAAGCATTTCACCACTTTTACATAGATCTTCATTCTTTATACCTCTTATTTACTCTTCTTTCAATCTGTTTCGATTTCATTTTTACATTGAATAATAGAGTTCCAGGTGACCCAATGAAACAGAAATCCTGAGTTCAACGTGACTGCTCTTAATCTGTCACTTAACCCAACCACCAGCTACCGTTAAAGTTGTTCGGTACACTTTGTAGTAACTTTATTGTGATCATAAAGCTGAAGAATTCTTTTAATCTCAACTACATTGGATAGATGGTGTTTGTTGATTGTTAAAGCTAATCTATTTTAGATTACTTGAAGTGAAGGAAAGTGGTTATAATGAAGGACCTACATTCTTAAGGCAAGGACGATGATGATTATACTTTTAACACATCAGCTTCGTGCTTAATTATCTTCCAGAGAAATCTTTGAAAACTAAACCAAAGTATTTTATCCTCGGTTCATTTTACGCTAGAAAGTATACCAATTGTTGTTATATTGGAGACAAATTATCCTTGACAAATGTGATTTTACAAAATATGCCCCTCATTTTGCTTTATGCACTTGACTAATTGACAGGAATATAAGACAACTGTGTTTTCATCCTTGCATATCCGTGCCTAGCAGTTGTACTTGTTTACCACTGTTAATTTTAATCTTTTGTTTCGTCACTGTTTCTATATTTTGTAAAATAATACAACTTACAGAGAAATATCAGTTCTATCAGTTTTATCTGAACATAAAAATATTAGTGTTTACCTATGGTCTTTTGTATCCGATAGCAAGGCTCGAAATAAAGATAGGAGATCACAACTTTTTAATACCTTCAGATAGCATCCCTTAAACTCAAGACTACCATACATCAAAGATCACACCTGAGGATTTTTTGTATCGCAGTTTTTCTCCTTTTTGTTTAAAAATTATTCTGATTCTGCAGCGCGGCATTGAGTTTCATATGATGGCACTGCGGGGAGCAAGAGGAAGCTCTGAAATCAGCATCTAGGTAATATTTTGTCCTGGTGAAATTGGCCGAACTTTTTATCCAAGATGGCTTATAGCAAGAATAATTTTAGGTGATTGACTGTCCGTAATCACTTGGAAATGATATTTAAATTAACAAATATCATCCTCAGTTATTACTAAATCACTTAAGGATCTTCATGTGCATGCTTGTAACAGAAATAAACATGTACAACTTTTGTAATGACTTGTTGATGTAAGGAAGTCATAGTCAAAAATTGTCACAATTATTTTAGTCAGTTATCAAAAGTACGTTAAGTTATTGTCCTGTTGTGCTACCTAGGTCGGGTCCCAGTATGCCCCCTCTGGTCTTTAAATTAGTTCTAAAATAAGTTTCTCCAGAAGCGATTTAACCTCGCAAAGAAAATTTTAATGTTATATACCTCCTACAAACAGTGGTGAGGCTTCAATGTGGAAATTCAAAAGTTTTTGAGAGCGTGTGTGGCCACACCTTAGTCACCATTGTTGTTAGGTATACATCCTCGCCTGGAATAGCAGCACATTTCAGGATTTCAGTTTTGATTTCAATAACGACTTGGGAAAGGAAATCGCTTTAGCCTGTTAATGTCATCTTTTAGCGATCGTGTAACGCTTCTTGTCAAATTTGCTGTAAGTCAGCATAATGTGAAACGAACATTTAGGCCATGTCAGTAAACAATTAGCTGTAGGCAGAGAAAGCCATTCATAATAAAGATACGCACATGAAACTAAGCCTAGCTTGTCAAGTTTCATGGTATAGACTAAAGACCATCAACGCCTTAAAATGAGTTACAAAACATTTTTCAATTCCTCCTTGATTATTGTTGTCCTACGTCTAGAGAACGGCTGAATTGTCCTTAGAATTTCTTCAGAATGAAGAAACATGGCATTTCATTACAGCGCATAGATGTATGCAAAAGCCACACATGTTTATCTCAGTAGAGATTAATTTGTAAGACAAGGGAAAATAAAAACTAGAAACAAAATAATATATCTGCGTAAGGATTTATCACCACAAGCTTACGACTTTAAAACAAATTCCTAGTGATACTGTAGTCTGCTAAGTTTTGTTTTGAACTGATTCGAATCGTGGTAGGTCCCTTCCCATCCAAAAACAGTTATTAGAATGATGACATGGTCATTATATATGTTCCCCGTATTTGGCAAACTTTCAAATATCATTCAACTGAGTAAATTGTGACGTTCATCGAAATTTTGGTTTACCAAATATACGAAGACTATAACCTGCAAGTATTGTACCTCGGGTTACTTCTTGCTGTGGGGCTGACTATTAAACCATTGTTGTTCATTGTCGTTATTTACTCAAACATTCCTCGTAATACCGACATTAAGATGAATTAGTAACATAGGGTAAACATCGTTGTTTGCATGACAGAATATTCGTGAGAGACAGCAGGAGAGGCTAACATCTTTACGACAACAAGAAATAAGCTGTTGAATAAGCTCTGTGGGGTGTGGTATTGAAGCATTTCCTTACCTATATCATCAAAGACTTGCAATTAAAAGAGATGAATACACCATTTACTGTATGCATTATAAGTTCACAGCAGGTATGACATTGAAGCAATGAATGCTGTTCTGTATACTTAATGCAGAATACACTGCAGGCATAGAATAGTTGTTACGATGTTCCAGCTGTGAATCGTTGTCTGACGCTGTCAGTTTTTTGGGTGTGCATTTGAATAAGTGGTAGGGCAGCAGTGAAGAAGCCATGGACCATGACTACTGCGATTTTTAGTACCAGACCACATACAACTACCAATGGAATGCATTCTGCTGTTAAACTTGGCGGGATCGGAAATCCAACACGTCATTAATGGTACATTGATTATCTCAGAGACAGTTAAAGGATGTCGTTCAGTTCCCGTGAATGCCCTGCATCTTCCAATAAAATCTACTTGGTCTTCTTAAAACACTTTGTCTTCGTTCTTTGTCACTTACAGTTATAAGCAGGTTGATAGGCTATAAAAGGAATATTTATACCTCGGGATGAGGGGATAAATATCCTTAGAAATTCTTCAATGATAATATCTTTTAGTACTAACAGATATTTATCTGTTAACACTTGTCTGACTTTCTGAGTTCCCAAACCATACTCAAATATTTCACAACATACCTTTGGCATGAGCAATAGGTTTTAATGCCTCCTTTGGTTAGCCTTAAATGTGGCAGGATATGCTACTTAATTTGCACTGGTAGTAAGTAATTAAGGCCTTGTTCCCTTTATTCCGCACTTTTATGAAAAGTCTTTAAGTACCCATAAGAAGCATTCATATTTGAGTTTTGACATTGAATATCAAGAAGAGTTTATTCAACGGTAGTGACAAACAACTGCTTTTTAAATGAAGTAGTACAATCTAGCGTATTACGCATTGCGAATGCAGCGCCATGCCGCGTTCTTTTGTAAGCTGGAACAAAACGAAGTTTCGCTTTGCAGGACGCATGTTACTCATGGAAGTACAATGATGTTCAGCGTTTCTATCTTTCTTTCCATATAGAGAGATAGCGATAGAGGAACAGAGCGATACAGAGAGAGAGTTAAGCATACATTTATACATTAAAGCTTAATCATAAAAAATGTGTATCTTATGTCCTTTAAAATTGGTATGCACTAATATATTAACTTTCATTCAAATGGTCTTTGTCTTTTTAAGTTTTCCTTCACCTGAAATGTCTCCTGAAGTGATTGGACTGTGCAGCAACCACTCTATGTCTTGCCTTCTCCGGTCTTCTTCGAAACAACTTACTTACTGTTGAAAAAGTGTTGCATTGTTTACGAGTGGTCGCAATCTCAATTTTCATCATTGGTATCCGTCATCGGAGCAATGTTTTCGGGCAAAGTCCGATATCTGTATGTATTCTGTCGAGCTGCGTCATAAAGACGCCTGGAAAATGCATACTAAGGAGCTCCAGTAATGGGTCTGTTAAAATTTTGTTCATTTTTATGAATCCTCTCCAGTATTTTTGGCATACTGTGATTCAGAGTGACATTGCTAGCTTATCCGGCTTCCGAATAATCTGGCATGGTAAGGTAATGCAGGAAGGAGCATAACAATAAATCTTGCAACTGTTGAAACTTATTGCGTCAGCGTGCAAACAAAACCCTGTGCAACAAAAAAAACCTCTCAAACAATGCCCTGTTACTTAACTCTAATGAATTTTTATGAGAAAGTTCTTTAAACCTCTTCTATTGATTTGACTGCACCTTTTGTGCTAATACCAAGGACTATAGATAGCTATCTTTTGATGTGCATATGCAACTGTCTAGTAAGTAACGCATAAAAGTAAGTCAGGTAACAGCTTACCCATTTTATTAAAACTGCCATTTACATGATCTAAGTTATCCATATTATAATCATGAATCTAACTTCAAGTTGATGGAATTTGGCTTGACGAAGAGCAGTTACATTTTTACACTTTATCTTTAAACAAAACTCTGACGGTTGACAAAAATCTCCAAAAATAATACCAGGTAAACAAGAGCATTATAAGTCTCTAATTTGTTTTTACCATCTCCTGCTTCATTCTGTTGTCATACTCGTCCCTGCTTAAGTATAAATCGGCTCCTGTTACTCACCGAACTTTACGACAATTTTTAAGCAGTAAGTGGTCATGTGTGACCTAATATGATAACGAGGTTAAGCAATGATCTTGTTACAAAAAGATACTCACGCCAGCGCTAAAATCCGGAAATAAAACCTAGACTATTATAATTAGCTACAGTAGTAAACGGGATATCACGAGTAATTTCCATTATCTAACCACCAGATAAGACCACATCCAAAGTTTTCAAATTAAATTGACTAGATTATATATTAGTATTTGCAATATTGGTTAGTCGCTGGATTCAACAGTCTTTGAGCGAAATATGTTTAGGCAAGAAACAATCCCAAATGCAGTAATAGACCGCACTTGCTTAAATTAGAACAAATTGGATATTTAGGGGGTCGAATGTTGTTACTTATCTTCAAGGCATCCTATTTAATTATCGCTAATTGAGTGTTCTAGAAAAACTATAATCGAGAACTCCATATCTTCTACCGGAACTTTCGGTCAGCTTCCTAAACAGACTAAGACTTGGAGTTTAAAGGTGTCTGCGAAAGACAAATGTGAACTTCCTATAAAAGCGTAGAAGACTGGATAAGACTAACGGCAGAATATGCTAGAACATCAACAAAACATTTTATCTGTAACGAAAAACTTCATCTTAACATATAAAGACATGCTTCTTTTTATATGGTAATTCCTAGGAGTGACATTGCAGGATTGATTTGGATATATATCGAGTTTCCTAAAGTTCCAATAATGTAACATACAAACCATCGGTCATGTGCCAATTACCATCATTAACTGTCAACTGCGACATTGACAGATTAAGCTGAAAAATATCTACGTTTATGCTCTTCTCCTTATATTTGTCTCAATCTCATTATAGTCATCTTCGATATCACCCAGTTAGTCAGAACGACGATGATTGTTGTACTAACTTTCTTATAGAAACGTTTAGTTTGCAAGCTCTGCCACTTTGCACCAGTTGTTGCTAAATTGGAATACTATTGTCTTACTATTTCCATTGTTTTGTTTAATACATGATTATTACCAGCTTTATTTTGATCTTTTTTATCTAGAATGTTATACTAGTTCAACATAAACAAAATATAACGTACGAAACTAGTAACAGAATATCACTAAGCATTCAATCCCTTCAATAATTCATTATTAACTCGTATGTATTTGCTAAAGTTTCTGAAATGTTAGTTTGACTACTCCTTACATTAAATGTTTAAATGATTAATAAACAACAACTTTTTTTGATCTACTTAACTCAGAGATACATGACAGAATTACAGACGTAATTTGGACTATCTTATAATCAATCATTTCTAACACTACAAGTACTTGGTTTACGAACTAAAGTGTAAGATCTCTTTTCCCTGTAAAAGCTTTCCATTATCTGTCGATTCTCAGCAATCTCTGACATTTAAAAACTTAATCTATTACTTTGCTTTATATTTTACTCTCTCTTACTATTTTCATATGGCTTTTCATGTCATAGGTCAATGGGGCTGCAGCTTTCTTTTTTCTTATCTGTTTATTCTCTATGCTGCCTCCAGCAGTCAATATGTATCAGAAATCTTTTGCCTTGCGCATGTATACATTTCCAAATACACTTTTATATCAAGAGTAGTTGACTGTAATTTCAAAATTTTCCGATAAAATATATTTTCATCAAACATTTTTCAAACAATGAGGATAAGGACGACCAGCGAAACGCAACGTCATAATATATTGTGATAATTCCTAGTTGAAATTTAAAAGCCCATTAATCACTAAAATGTGAAAATTAGATTTTAAGGCAGGACTCTTGAACACATCTTTTGACTACTTGTCCATATTTGTTTATGTTACATCTTCATTTTTGAACTCAGCAACCACTATTTTAGCATAAACGTGTTATTGTTGGTCACATAAATAGCTTACTTTTAGGACTTGTGCAATAACGAAAGAGTTTTCACTTGTCTCAGTTGAATAAAAGTCCAATTCTATTGAAAATGATTGAAAGTAACATATTTAATTGGTTCCAATATTCGTTAGACGTCAGTTTGAGGTCAGAGCAAACTCAAATAAGGAGGCTTTAGGAGACAATGTCTGGATAAAATTTGAGTGTTCCATTCCCAGAACACGCTTTTTCGTGAACATTGGTAGCTACGAGAAGTCAAGGTCATTTGAATTTTTTAAACACCACCTCTTATGGTTCAAAGATCTTTTCTTGTAGAGTCAGTGGTTGCTGAGAGCAGACAAGACTTTTGTAAATGCTGAAAATTTGTTCAGGAGTCTTTTATCTATTCCACACGACACTTACTTGCTGATATGAATAAAAATTATTTGGGCAAAAGAACGACTATCTTTGGCTAACCACTGTAACTGTATTGGCTGATATGTTGCAAAGATTCTAAGAACAAAAATGAGACGGAAAATTGCAGTAAACGATCTGCTAAACGCCTCATTATCTCCTTCGAATCTAACCTTTAGAAAGTTGCAGCCACAATGAAATTCGGGTTGACCACACTTTGATAAACTGTTCTCTGCTTACACGTGGAAATGTCAACCGGATCAATCAATAGGCTTATCGCAAAGATGCATAGAATAGAAGGAACAACGACACACTTGCTTTGATCGACAGAAACCAAAATATACTTACAAAGGACCATGGACACAAAATTGAATAACAACGGACTGTGAACACAAAATTGAATAACAGCGGACAATAACAATAGAAGGAAATACTAGCAGACCATGAACACATAATACAATGATAGCGGACCATGAACCGGACCATCCATGAAAATACGTTAAGGATAAGTTCCATGAATATAAAAATGTAATAAAGCATTATGAATAAATGGGAGTAATAATGAACAATAGATTCAAAATAGACTCTTGAAAGATGTTATATGAAAATAAACGTTCTCTGTTATCTATAAAAGGTGACATGGTTTTTGTTCAAACCAATTAGTGTGCTAAAGCACAAATTTTGGTAGCGTTTATATCTTTGAATAGCAAACGACGTATACTAATAAGCAGCAATTAATGCCGGATGCTGTTCATTCTATTAGCTTGGTTACGCATTCTGTTAAAACTAAGAGGTAGCACGCGATAGTCAAGCTTAATGAGGGAAATTTTTGCCTATCAGTTTAGCCTGTCTTGTCACCTTTTAAGCAAAAAGATTGTATTATAGTCTTTTACCATCCATGTCGTCTACTTGATATAAGTAATTCTGGGTAAGACAGCCTCTTTACTTCGGAAAGACGCACGGGCATTAAGTAAACTGAGGGGCGGTAGGCGGCGTTTTTAAGAGCGGGCGTTTATTGAAAATTCTTAGTTCGAACCCGGATCTCCAACCATTAAGACCTGGCGCTAAGCTTCTCGCCAACAAAAATTGAAAGACTTTCTGCTTTCTCTTTGCTTTCTTTTACACATCTTTGCGATTTATATGATAACAGGAATTTTTCTTCTAATGCCAATGTTACCGAAATCCTATTCTGCAAAGTTCAGATATAGTTCAGAATCTGTTTGTGGCACGATTTTTATGTTTAACTATACTGATTTAAGTGACAAGCGATCAGTACGTCTACCCATTAATATTTTAATGTCAGCTGTACAATCTAGTGTCTTAGTCATTTAAAGTAATTCAAACACTCGATTATTGTGTGATTACAGTATGCATCACGTGGTCCTGCTGTTCCTACTGACTTAAACGAACACGTAATGAAAGTATGATGTCACTTTCCTGGATGCAAAGTTTTTGGGATTCAAACCCATGATGTTTTGCATAAGGAACTGGGTTATATCACTTGACTTCCTACAATTAGAAGTACAAAGTACAAGAAACAGACAAACACTTGTACAGTTGATTGCTGTCAGCCATCTAGCAAAGCTCCTTCATCAGTACAAGTTCAAAAGTAACCATAACAAGTTGGATCGTGCAAAAGACGTAGAAATTTCTTTGCACGCTATTTTACAAGGACTTATCGCAGGTGTTTTGGGATGTTCTGTTTGGTGGTTTGATATTTAATTATGCAATATCTACCACTTTGATGACACTACTGATGATCGGACAAGTAAATACGGTTTCATGACCTACAGCCTGCAGTTAAAATTTGAAATTATGCAATCAATTTTCAAAGAAAGCACAATATGAGCTCTCCAGTGACGACTGTTACACAGGTTTTTTGTTAGATAATAAATCAAGCATTTTCTAGTGGATTTCAAATTATAAAAACGGGCATGATTATGGCACAGTATAGCTGAGCACTGACACTATTGCCATAGACAAACAAAATACTTTGATTCATTCAAATCCTGCATGTCAGGTCAGTGAGCATTGTCTATGGTTTATGCACTATACAACGTTCTTGAAAAACTGCCAGGGTTAGTACTAACTTTCCTAATGAATGTATTTCTGTGATGAGTAAACTCTGGAATGCATAGGAGAATGAAGATTTCCGGACCAATTAGGCTTTGATAACAGTGATGAAGCAAAAAAGTTTCCTTCTAACACTCATAGACATTCATGAATCGTTTCGGGTAAATGACATGAATGTGTAGAACATTTTCCATGCAAGTGATTCAGCCAAGTTACTTTATTGAATCAACTTCATGACGGGCGTTTCATGTCGAATTGTATTTAAAGTATCTTACATTCGTAGATCATACCTTTATTTATAATTCAAGAATACAGGCTATTACGTTTTTGAGATTTGCTTAATTCCAGAAACATTCAGCATCTTTGCCAGTATGTGTTTCATAGGATATGCACCTGATAGATCCTTATCAACAAATTACATTAGTTTAGACATGCTCATTAACGCTAGAGTAGGTCAATCCTGTACAATGTGAACTCCTGAAAGCATGACGTAATTCGTTGACACCCAAATTAACTCTAAAAACATTGAGGACATAGTCAACTAGCTCGACCATTTAAACAACACACGTTAACGACAGAAATTTGGTTGCTTCGCAACTAGATTTTTTGGATCACATACCGGTATACGTTTCTCTCGACTTTTCTCAAGATTACAGAACACTCTCAAATAGGTGGTAAAATCATTCTCCGTTTTACTAAATTATTATCAAATGAAAATTGCGTTCAAGTTGAACCTTTCAGCCAGGACGTCACAGATCCTTCTATCGGGTAGTGGCGGTTGAAGCTCATTGCTTTTTTAGCTTTGATTCGTTAATGTGTTTTGCTTTTTTTGGCAAACTAACTATCATGCTATGCATAGGCGCCGACTAGGTGGGGACATGGGCCCTGGAACCACCCATGGAAGCAAGCTGGTAACTATAAGAGACCGCACCCTTATAAATACACATTCAATAAATACAACAATAAAATTCAAGGATTTTATCATTGTTTAGGACGTAGCGTAAGTACCAAAATGCTCCAGATAGAACCACGTTACGAACGAACAAACATTTATATGCATCAACTGTTGGCATATAGCAACCAAAGTAATTTTTTATTAATAGGAAATCGAAAGCAAGATTATTTGCTGTTCAAAATGAATACCGTTCAACGACTCTACACATTGTACAGCTAATGGATTCCTCACAAATTGTAGATCTTGATAAGAAATTCTCTTAATGTGATAACTCCCTATATCCTTCTACACACGCCTACCACGTATACTTAATATTCCTCACACAATGTACATCTGTTCCTTTTACTTAACATGTTGAGTGGTAGTCAAAGCTCATCAAAACCGAGCTGCATGAATCATTTTGAGCCAGCCTAAAACTTACCACACTTTTTGGAATACAGACAACAGATTGCAAAACAAATGTAGAAACGCAAGGCTTCAATGCAAAAGTCGGTTGTAAAAGTTTAATTAGTTCTTAAGATTCAGTTATAACGATTCAGTGCTTCTATCCACAATGCTACAATTTCAACTTTGCCCATCATATTGTCATATGTTTTAGATCAATTTCAAAGCAATTCAATATCGCAGGGAACATGTAAAACAATTAAAAGCTGTTAATTCTCATTTGACTTACCTTTGAGAAAGAAAACTTTAGATCAGTGAATTTTCTATCTCACAACTGAAATGTTATCTTAAAAATTCACCGATGCATTGTTCCGCTCTTCAAAAGTGCCGGCAAGTTATTATTTGTAATTGTAATTTGATTAATTTTATTGTAATCAAAGCAATGACGAAAAATGTGACAGTGAAGTTAACTCAAAGGAATTAGAAACGGAAATTTTATTTTTCTTTTACTTTTGACATGAGAATTGTTTGCAATCTCGGTAATTCTCTGTGCTTCAATGTTTGAAGGAATTTTCCGTAATTTAGTAAGTATTCCCAGAGAGCGAAATGCTCAGTAAAGGCAGCCTTCACAAAAGTAAAGTAATTCTCTTAGGAAGAAATAAGGTTTTTTTC